>JADGMU010000143.1:0-31420 GCA_016920895.1 Vaccinium myrtillus | reverse complement strand
GAGATGTTATTAAATACCAATGTTCAATATCTTTTGTATGCCCAAGTATTATGATAAGTTTTTTTTTCTTTTGTTTTTAATTTTTAAAGTATTGTCGTTCCCTAAAGAAACAAAACAAAATGATGTTTATATACTTTTACTGTATTAGGTTACAATAATTTCAATGTGTAAATATATTATATTGGAAAACAAAAACTCTACGGTATAATATGTTTACGCGTAGACAAAAATTATTCTCATTCTCCGTGTACCAAAACAAAATATAACTATTATTTCGGACCCCCTTGGACAAAAATCCTGACTCAGCTTTAAGTTAAAAGGATCTTTAAAGGCTCTCCAAGCTGAGGTCATCCATGAATCGACGTTGTTTGGCTGCCCATTTTTTGCATTTTTCAATTCTATTTATCACTTTTTGGGTGTTTGGGGGTTGTCAAACACAATCTCAGAGAATGAGTTCCCTGTTTTTCACTTTAGAGAATAGAAGTTAAAAAGATGTGTTGAGCTACTTTTCACATTTTCCACTTGCAAAATGCATTATGCATATTTCTCCCAAACAATCCTTCCAAATTCAAAACACATTCTGACCATAATCCAAAAATGCCAAAAAGATAAAAAAACTAAAAAGTAGGCTCCCAAACACCCTCTCAGCCGAATTATGAGGAAGATTTGCGCGGAGTATGTTAAAATTAAAAAACCTTTTAAACAAAAATTAAGGTGATGATGACGTGTGGAAATTTTATGATAAATACCAGAAGAATATTCATGAGAAACGAATCAGAAATTGTATATATCCACAAGAGACTGAGTAAAACTAACTGATCGATCAATGCATTTTAAAAGCTTTGGAAAAACATAGATATTGACTTAATCGTGGGAGGGCATTCTCGGAAAACAAAATGATGTTTATATACTTTTACTGCATTAGGCTACAATAATTTCAATGTGTAAATGTATTATATTGGAAAACAAAAACTTTACGTTATAATATGTTTACGTGTAGACAAAAGTAAATCTCATTCTATGGTGTACCAAAACAAAATATAACTTTTACTTCGGCCCCCCTTGGACCAAAATCTTGACTCGGCTTTGAGTTGAAAGGATCTTTAGGGCTCTCCAAGCTGAGGCCATCTATCAGAAATTGTAAACACAAGAGACTGAGTAAAAACTAACTGATCAATGCATTTTAAAAGCTTTGAAAAACAGAGATATTGACTTAATCATAACATAGATATTTACTTAATCGTCGAGGACATTCCCGGACCACACCTGCATAGGTTCTAGGTCAATGTCGTTATCTACTAAGCAAGATCTCAAAATTAAAAAAAAAACCTCATACAAAAACGGAGTCCTAAACCCGGCCCCAACATATATACATATAAAGATGAAAGAGGCAATTGCAAAGATTTACGTTGACGATGAGTCTTTACTTGTTGTAATGAGATGACTTTAACACACTACAAGAAAATGCACCAATGACGACAAGATTGCCGACGCAATGCATTTTTGGTCGGCAAAAGAATGTTTTTGCCGACTCAAAAGTAATTCATGTCGGTAAATACAAACTTTTTGGCGACGGAAATAAATGTGTCGGCAATGTAGTCAGCGAAAGCAAGGTTGGCGGGAAATATTTTCCCGGTAAATTTTTGCCGACGAAAGTTTTTTCTAGCGATGAAATGTGAATCGGCAAAAGTTGAATATTTTGGCGACGACATTTTTTTGTCAACGATAGTCCTGCAGGGGAACTTTCGGCGACAGAATGTGCATCGGCAAAAGTTAAACTTTAGTCGATGACATCTTTGTGTCGGAAATGATTCCTATATAATATTTATGTATATATACAGTACTATACATGCATTATACAAAACTTAAAAAGTGATTTTTGTCAAAAAAATTTAAACTTTCAAAAATCTAAATATATGTATAGTATATGTGTTATTTGTGTGTGTATATATATATACAGTCCACTTCCCCTCCAAACTCCCTTAACTTCTTAAGTTACGGACCTAGGGGTATTTTCGACTTTCAGACCAAATTTCGACGATCCGAACCGTTAGATGTGTTTAAAAGGTGTTTTCAAGGTCCAACGCGAAGATTTGGGGAAAAAAATACCCGGAAGGGCTTGATCGGAGCTGTTTTTCACAAAAACGCTAATAGGATTTTCAAAAAATACATTGGGAAGGTGGAGGTCCGTAACTTAAGAGGGTCAGGGAGTTTGGATTGGAAGCTTGGTGTATATATATATATATATATATATATATATATATATATATATATATAGAGTCCGGTTCCGGTCAGGACACCCTGACCTACCTAGGTGCGGAATTTTGACTTCCCGGTCATTCGGCCGGGATCCGAACCGTTGGATGTTTTCAAAACATGTTTTTAAGGTTCTACGCGGGAAATGGGCAAAAAAAAATACCGGGAAGGGCTTCATCCGAGCATTTTTCGATAAAACTGTCGAATGACCGGGAAGTGAAAATTCCGGACCTAAGGTAGGTCAGGGTGTCCTGACCGGATCGTGGGTGTATATATATATATATAGAGGAACTCTCTAGTCCGGGACCCTTCGGTCCGGAACTCATAGTTTCGGATCAAATTTTCATGATCCGAACCGTCCAATGTGTTCAAAAGGTGTTTTCCAAGGTCCACGTGGGAAATCTTCAAAAAACAATACCGGGAAGGGCTTGATCCACACAATTTTGTAAATATGCAGTTTTTGTGAAAAATTGCATGGATCAAGCCCTTCCCGGTATTTTTATTTGAAGATTTCCCGCGTAGACCTTGGAAAACACCTTTTTGAACACATTGGACGGCTCGGATTTCCCAAAAACAATTTTTAAAAGCATCAAAACGCTTCAATCCGGGATTTCCGGGATCCTTGACAGGATCTCCGGGGTATATATATACGGAAAATTTCTAGTCCACTCCTCCCGGAAACAAGAAAAAATTGATTTTTTTTGTGTTGCAAATTATTTTTGGAAAATCCGAGCCGTCCAATGTGTTCAGAAGGTGTTTTCAAGGGTCCACGTGGGAAATCTTAAAAAAAAAATACCAGGAAAGGCTTGATCCAAGCAGTTTTCGCAAAAACTGTAAATATAAAGTTTTTGCGAAAACTGCTTGGATTAGGCCTTTCCTGGTATTTTTTTTAAGATTTCCCGCGTGGACCCTTGAAAACACCTTCTAAACACATTGGACGGATCGGATCGTCAAAAAAATGTTTGGATCATGGGGTCCGGAAACGGGAATCCCGTTTTAGAAGCGGAGCCTATATATCGTAGGATCCAGTCAGAGATCATTGACTTTGTTAAAATACGGACCTCATAGTTCCTGGCCATATTTTGATGATCCGAACCGTTCAATATGTTTAAAACATGTTTTTAATGATACACATGAGGAATCGGCAAACAAAAAAAAAAGGGACCTGAAAAGGCTTGATCGAAACAGATTTTTCATGAATGTGTATATATACTATATATAATAGCCTTTCAAAAAATAGGGGAGTGATTTTCCCACTTCCCTTTTTGATGTCCACACTCTATTTTTTGTTTTCTTAGTGTTTGATAGTGTATGTATCTTTTTGCTAAAAGATTAAAAAAAAATGTGTGGATTAAAAAAAAAAGTGTGAAAATAAATTTCCAAAAACAAGTATATAATTTATATACATTTTACATGATATAAGTGCATATACACTAGATATAATTATGTATACTGTATCTAGTGTATATAGCGTATACGTAAGTTATAGATATTAGATATTGGAATAATATTAACAAAGAGTTAGTTGGTGTAGTTGGTAGACCCATGGTAATGTAGAGTTAGATGCTAGAGGTCTCGAGTTTGAATATTAACAAAGAGTTAGTTGGTGCAGTTGGTAGACCCATGGTAATGTAGAGTTAGATGCTAGAGGTCTCGAGTTTGAAATATGGGGCGTGCACAAGTTCAACTCTAGAAGATTTTGTTTTTTTAAATTGACTTTTGCCGACTCAAAAATCTCGTCGGCAAAGGTGTTAAACTACCAGATTTTAAAACTCCATTTACCCATTTGCCGACAAATTTTTCTGACGCAAACTCGCATCGCTGAAACTATACTTTTGCCGACACGTCAAAATTTCTCATCAGGAAAACCCTTTTCGATATATCAACGGCGACGACATGCCGACGGAAAATTTTTTATCGGCGAAAACCTTTGCCGACACAAATGTACTTTTGCCGATGCATTTCGTTGTGTCGCCGAATCTGCATTTTCTTGTAGTTGTACAGGAACAGGAAATGTTGACTTTTCTTATAACTTGGTACATGGGTCAGTTTAACGGAATGAGGCTCTTGCCGGACTTAATTAGTCGGGAGACAACACTCAATATTACTATCATGGGACCCTATTATTATTTATTAAGTCATTTACTTTTTAATTGGCAGTTAAATTTATTTATTGCTTTCGGTTATAAGATCAAAAAGAAAAAACATAGGGTTTTAAGTATTGGCCCTCACTACGTAATTAAGAATCCATGCCCCGACCCACTTTTAAATTCGTTCTCAAATGGGTGTGTTTGGTTGAGTTTGAAGGGCTGCGTACGGATTCGGTTTGCAGTCATTGATTCATTTACAATCCAGTTGTTAGATAATTGTTATCCGTACCCAACCGACCCAAGTAAAAAGAGTGACCCGTCCCGTCAATTAACCTAAGGGTAACATATCCATAGTTACGATAATTATCCAATATATGTTTATACGGAAAAAAAGGTTGTGTAGCTTTAATACTTTAGGTGACAAAAGTAAATTTTGAGTGGTGCTAGTAATTCTTGGGTAAAGTTAGCAAATTTTTTGGAGGCATATATTAGTTATTTTGGGGCGGTGTTATAATTTTGGAGTAGCATTAGTAATCTTTGAAGGGCGGCCTTAATTTAGTTTGAGTGACATTAGTAATTTTTTGGATGGTGTTAGTAATTTGCGTTATATGAATAACAAATAACATAATATAGTCTACAACCATTTAACCAACCGACTCATTTGAAACGAGTCAAATTAGGTAAGAGCACATTATGACCAGTCTCCAATGGCGGACGCAGGATTCTTGCTGCGGGGGACCACTCCAAAGCAAATATATAGAAAAATTGAAAATGTACTGAAAATGTACTAGTAATGGTAAGAACCTTGGGGGGTTTGCAGGGGCCAAAACCCTCCCTAGCACCCCCAGGTCCGCCCCTGCCCGTCTCATAAGTGGGTTGAGTTTGAGAAAATATTGAGTGGCTGAACTTGGATGGATTCGCAAGTTCAGGTCAATATTGACACCCCTACTTTTAAATCACTACGTTAAACGAAGAGTCTAAGCCAATGTGTGAAATCTATTTTTCCTTCAAGCTACACCTATCAGGATGGCAAACTGTCCCGCCCCGATTGGGTAAATTTAAAAGCCTTGCTATTCTTTGTCTAAACATTTGCCATATAAAATAGAAATGATAGTAATACTTGTTGCTTCTTTTATCACAAAAACAGAAGGTAATATATATATATATATAGAGGAATGATCAAGTCCGGGAGTCCCGAATCCGGGACTCCACCTTCCCGATATTTTTCACGATCCGAACTGTCCAATGTGTTGAAAGTGTTTTCCAGGTCCACGCGGAAATCTTCAAAAAAATACCTAAGAACTGATCAAGCAGTTTTTCATAAAACTTTAAAGCCAGTGTTTAGTAGAACACTTTTGTTTTTTCTTTTCATTTTACATTTACATTTCTAATTTCGTTAGTAAAAGGAAGTGAAAACAAAAAATATGTTTGTGTGAAATTATTTTCAAAAAAAAAAAAGTAAAAACATAATTATGAGTCGGTTGGAGGTGTGCCGGCGGGAGGTGGTGCGTGGTGGTGGGGTGGTGGGTGGTGGCGGAGGTGGTGGTGGGTGGCGGCGGTGATGGTGGGTGGCGGCGGTGATGGTGGGTGGTGGTGGTGGTGGGTGATGGTGGGTGGTGGCGGTGATGGTGGGTGGTGGGTGGTGGCGGTGATGGTGGGTGGTGGGTGGTGGCGGTGATGGTGGGTGGTGGCGGTGGTGGGTGGCGGCGGGTGGGTGGCGGCGGTGGTGGTGGGTGGTGGCGGTGGTGGTGGGTGGTGGTGGCGGTGGTGGTGGTGGTGGGTGGCGGTGGTGGTGGGGTGGTGGCGGCGGGTGGTGGCGGTGGTGGCGGGTGGTGGGTGGTGGCGGTGGAGGTGGTGGTGGGGTGGTGGGTGGTGGTGGTGGGTGGTGGCGGTTGTGGGTGGCGGCGGGTGGGTGGCGGCGGTGGTGGTGGGTGGTGGCGGGTGGTGGCGGTGGTGGTGGGTGGTGGGTGGTGGTGGTGGTGGGTGGCGGCGGTGGGTGGTGGGTGGTGGTGGTGGTGGGTGGCGGCGGTGGTGGGGTGGTGGTGGGTGGCGGCGGTGGTGGTGGGTGGTGGCGGCGGTGGTGGTGGGTGGTGGGTGGTGGCGGTGGAGGTGGAGGTGGTGGTGGGGTGGTGGGTGGTGGTGGTGGGTGGTGGCGGTGATGGTGGGTGGTGGTTGGGGTGGTGGCTGTGAATGAGAAAACAAAAACAGAAAGTGAAAGTTGAGATTTTCAACTTCTCCAAATTTCAGAAATAGTGGAAGTAAGAAGTAGAATTTGAAAGTGAAAGTGGCACACAAACAACATTCTGTTTTTAAATTGTCAAAATTCTGAAAACAAAAACAGAAAACAGAAGTGCCACCAAACAAGGCCTAAATGATGCTTTTTTTTTCGCTTTGGATCAAGCCCTTCCCGGTATTTTTTTTGAAGATTTCCCGCGAGGACCTTGGAAAACACCTTTTGAACACATTGGACGGCTCGGATTTCCCAAAAACAATTTTTAAAAGCATCAAAACACCAAAAAAGGCTTCAATCCGGGATTTCCGGGATCCTTGACTGGATCGGTGGCGTATATATATATATGTGGAGGCAAATGTTAAGGTAGGATTTGCATATAGACAGCCTTGTTTCTACTTTAATTTGTGTGGCTAGAATTGATGAGTCAACTAATTAATCTAGTTCTGTGGCTTAAATCTACTAACAATCTTGGCAATTTGGTAAAAATCCTGACATGTTTCATTGTATCCCTGCTTTGATGAAACAGGTGACATGCTAATGGTTCATATTACCTTTCCTTAAATTGCTTATAGGGAAAATAAACGAACAAAGCCACTCATTCAAATTTGTGTTCAGTTGCAAGTGGTGGCTAGCTCATGCGGTAGAGCTCTTGGATGTCCCACACTACATCTCGGGATCGAGTTCCACTCCCTCCTCCCCCATGTAAGTAACAGATTAGGAATGACGAATGAAAAAAAAAATTGCGTTGACTGTAAAAAAAATTGCGTTGACTTTTCTTCAATAAATCTTTTGCTCGTCGCTCGCTTATGACCGTTGTCTGTACTTGCGAAACATATTCTATTGATTTAAAAAAAGGTTTGGAAACTCAGATGATAATGTGGAAAATAAATAAAACAAATCTTCCAATCATGCACGTTTGTACCATATACTTAAATAAATTCCTTACAAGTGATTGTGAAATGTGAAATGAAAGTATGTCACCACAGATGCGGACGGGTTTTGCAGCACTATCTATACGCAAGATTCTAAAACTCGCTAGACACTTCCAGGGCGACCGGACACCTTCCGTCAATGAAGATCTTCAAGTCTGTTGGAAATGTTGAAGATGGGCCTTTTAAGGCCTAGGCAACGAGCACTCGGTCTTCTAGACCTGCTTTTAGAACACTATCTATACGTATTTAATTATTTTCACTAATAAAATGTTTTCCAAGTGTGTTTGGAAAAATTCCTAGGATCAGCCCCTGCAGGTTCCTTGGATGTGTGGGGAAAAAAAAAAATCTAAAATTCTAGTTACTCGTCCCATAATACGAATAGAGTTAATTGAATGCAGGCCATATTCTCATGTACTATGTTAATACATAAGGATGAATTACATGTAATTCAAACTTTCGCTAATTACAAATTCAATGTCCCCCACTGTATGCGGACTAGCGTCCGTCTACAAGAACTACGCAATAAGGTGTACTCCATTGCATGAGCTCGACCTCTACTATGAAATAGTGCCTTAACAATATGGGCCGGAGATCCTCTGCCGAAAAACCCCTGTGCCTTTGTGCCACAGGGTGGGTTTTGGGTTGTTGGATCACACAGAAATTTTATAACATAAAGGAAAAACTCACAATCCAACGGCCCAAAACCCTCGGCACAGAGGCACTGAAGTTTTCGGCACCAACAATATGGTCCACTCAATGGAATAACTTTCAAACTGGTTGCTTATAACGCGGTTGCAATTTGCTTGGTAACATTTTGGAGCCATGCACGAACTCACGTGTATAGAGATTGCACGGAAAGTCAAAAAACAAGAAAAATTGGGCACAAGTAAAAGGGTTTTGTCAATGAGAGGATTATTTGAATCAAATTTTGATTGGTCAGTGACTCATGTAAGAAGCTTCTCACTTGGCTGGACAGAAAGTTTAAAAGAAGCTTCTCACTTCTCAATATTTTCTTTGGTCTTTGATCTTGATATGATGCAGCAAAGCATATGAATCCAAGAAATAAATGCTAACAATTAAGGACAATTCCAAACAATTTGTAATTGCTAATTAGCCCTAAGGCTTATACAGTATTAATTTATAATTGAAATAGAAACCCTAGACAAATTAGGAAACAAATAACGGAAAGATATGCTATCTAATTAAAACGTAAAACAAAAGATTACGAATTTTTTTGAAAATAGATAACTGGAATATAACTAGATAGCCCCTGGGAAACCAAAAACTAGAAAGAAATATAAGATGGCCAAAACGGACGCAACAAAAACGGACTTTCCTATAAGAAATTATTAGAATCCAATATATTTCCTAAAACGGAAAAATTCCTCTTTTGAAAAGATAGATGATATCGAATGGTCGAAAAACATTGTTCATCATTGCCAAAAGGCAAAGAATCAAGAAAAGAAGCCCGTTTCCAATCGATCGTACAATTTCTGGACCTTTTTTGCCATTGTCGAGTCATGCACGCACCCTAGTAATGTTTTTTAGGCTGTAAATGGTTCAAACGCTCGAGAAATGCTGACACGATCCACTCTGCAACATGAGAGCTACTAATGGAATAAAAGTGGGTTTTGGTGTTCCACTCATTCCTTAGGTGTGGAATAGGCGTTAATTAATATAATGTTGGTACATCTCCACTCATTGTCAATTAATTTTATATTGGATATAAAATTTCCATATATATGCTATCTGACCAGGGCCTTCCACGTCGCATTCTAAAAAAATTTGCAGTCCACATCCGACAACCAAAGAAAGAGACTGCATGATAATGGACCCAAATATATAGAAGCTATACATGACAGATCTCAAATGAGGCTGCACCTTAGGAGAATGTAAAGGAATACAATACATTGCTGAGATATAGAATGGGTGATCAGTTAGAATAACGTTACTAGCAGTCATGTCAAGCTCTGCTCATTTTCAATTGGTTCTGAGTTAGATATAAATAGTTTTGAGTACGTCCGATACTTTTAAATGTGATTTAAATTTTCCATATTCATTGAAAATTCAAGCGCGCGGGAATCTTTGCGTCTGATATTAGCCTCGGACATGTTTTGCGGACCTTATGGCAACTGCAACAGTGTTATTAGCTGACGTAATAGAAAACAATTACCATAAATTCTAGTTAGCCAAAACTTTATCTCAATAATAACATTGACACTGTCAAAGGGATATAATCCTACACTTTAGGATACACTATTTAGCTGATATCAGAGCGAGGCTCATTTTATTAATTTTTTTAAAAACCTTTAGTATTCCGTTTGAATCTCGAGATGACAGATCCAATAAAAAAATTACATGATGATGAGCCTAAAGAGAATGCACGTGATTACGTGAATGTAGACCTTGATCGAATGAGGATGCATGCGAGGGGAGATATTGACGAATACTTCATAGAATATTGGTGAAAGACTTCTCCACCAAATAACTTAAGTTTTTGGGTTAGATAGAAAGTTTTTACCCGCAACTAGGGATGGCAATCTCGGCCGACCCGCCCCTATCCAACCCGTCCCCTACCCATTCGGGGAGGGGAATTCGGGGATTTTTTCGGGGATCCGGTAGGGGATGTGGATTATTTTTAAAAAATTTCGGGGATCGGGTAGGGGATGGTATTGTCAGTCCCCTACCCGATCCCCTCCCCGATCCCCGCCCCTCCCCGTTCCCCGTTTACATTAATATATATGTATATATATAATATATATTTATTATATTCTAAGTTTTTTTAAATTTCTTTTCCACGGTGTAATTCCACCAGGACCACCATGGGCCCATGGCAGTTGGCACCACTGCATGTCTGCACCACAGTACTTCACCTCATAAGTCATAACTTAAATCTCTTAAGTCACTTAGGGTTACTGGTTACACTACTTCACTGTCTTCACTTAGGGGTTGTTGGAGACTTAAACAAATTTATGTTTTTTGTTTGATGTTTGTTGAAACTGAGTTGTGTAATTGAAACTGTTAAAACTGTTGGAGACATGTTGAAACAAATTTATCTTATTCCTGTGTGTTGCAATTTGCAAATGCAGATTACATATTGAATTTAATGCGTAATGGGAACCAAATTGCACGGATGGAATGGAATTTTGGCCGTGGGGGTTGAATTTAATGGGTAATGACATGGTCTAGTGTATGGATTTTTGGATCCCCGATTCCCCGTGGGGATCCCCGTTCCCCGCATCGGGGCGGGGATGGAGGTTAAAATAAAATCCCCGGTGGGGATCGGGGAGGGGATGGGGATTGATATAGGTTCGGGGATCGGGGATGGAGGTAGTGGTATCCACCCCCACCCCCTACCCTCCCCATTGCCATCCCTACCCGCAACATCCTTAAATTAAAGCATTAGAATTTTCCTTGGAGAAAAAAGGAGAAACAGTCATTCTTCCTCACCTCTTGAATTCCCCAGAATTTTTTGTGTTGAGTATTTTAATGATTTACTTTTTCGTACTTCCTCCATTCCAAAATTTTAGTCCACTTTTACTTTTTCGATTCTCTTTTCAATTGTCTATATATCATTCAATTTATAATATTTTTTAAGATTTCACAAATTTTGTTTAGTAAAACTAATTGAGATCTATCAAATAAGATACATATTGCCCATATAAAGTTTTATACTCCATTACAAGAACGTTTCTTTCATCAAGTTAGAATAGTAACATGGACTAAAATTTTGAGATGGATATGAATTCAGGTCATTAATTAGAATCGTGAACTGCGACTAAGTATATAACTAATTCTTATAGGTCATTGATGAATCACTTCAACTGATGGAATTAATTCTTACATATTACAAGATATAAACGTTTTTACATATTAAGATTTCAAAAAATTTGTTTGATAAAACTAATTGAGATCTATTAAATAAGATGTATAAAACTAATTGAGATCTATTAAATAAGATCTCTATTGCATATGTAAAGTTTTATATATTACAAGATATAAGCGTTTTTTTCCATCAAGTTAGAATAGTAACATGCGTGGACTAAAATTTTGGGACGGAGGGAGTATAAACTATGAATTCAGGTCATTAATTGGAATTGTGAAGCTGCGACTAAGTATATAGTTAATTCATATAGGTCATTGATGAATCACTTCGACTGATGGAATTAATTCTTATATATTACAAGATATACACGGTTTTTTTTATTATCAAGTTTGAATATTAACATGAACCAAAATTTTGAAACTGAGGGAGTGTAAAATATACGAATTCAGGTCATTAATTAGAATTGTGAAGCCCTCGACTATAAGTATACAACTAATTCTTTTAGGTCATTGATGAATCACTTCGACTGATGGTATTGGTTATTGCCAGTTGTTTGCATATTAACAAGAGAAATTTGAGGTTAAAGAGAAATCATTTGAGCTCAACTGAAATCGCCAATAAAAATAAAGAAGTCTTTACGTCTGTTAAACGCAATGTATTTCCCTGTGTGGTGACTTTTTCCTGAAACCGTCACTGCATATGCAGGTAGTGTAATGTGTGGTCTCTACCGATATGCTTAGTCTTCTCCCTCCGGATATGTTGAGATGCGTAAACATTTAATTTACAACTTAAAATGATATGACGTGCTTTCGTGCTTACTAAACCTGGACCAGGGGGACAAGGAGGCCCAAATAAGAGAAGAGAATTTGCCATTGTTTTCAGACTTCACATCAAAGTTTTGGTAGTATGTTGTTTGGATTGTTGGCAAATCCTTTCTTGGCATTTTCCCCTTTTGATTATTCTTTCTCCATGGGCTGTGTTTTCTCAAGTCTTCCACTAGAGTCTTTACATCTTCACTTCACAAGCAATGTTTCAATTTTCTCCCATTTCCAGAACATTTTGACCAAGTTGACCTTTCACTCTCCTCTAGTTGCAAGAATTACCTTTAAAAAAAAACAAACAAAAAAAAAAACTCTTGGAATTTTGAAGTCATCCATACGCATAAATGACATGGGAAAATATTTTTCATTGGTCTTGTTTGGATAATGGGAATCAATAAAAATAATTACTAGATATTTGAGTATCATAATGTGCATGGACCATTTATGAGTAATCAAACTCTGCAATAATAATTTGTACCTTTTTTTTTTTGGAACGGTGTCAGGCTTGTTGAAGGAACTTGACAATGAATACATCAAATCGGGAGGGAGCTAGGGAAGGGGAAACCAACCAAAGGTTGATTGAAAAAAAAGATTACAAAATATAACGAAAATCACTCAAACTACAGTCACCCAAACAAACTCAGTCTCTCAGTCGCACAACTATCATCGATAAAGAATCATGCCATGCCACCACCGCAACCCACCATTGATAACAACGAGATCATGCCATGCCATTGCCGCGACTCCGAACAATAATGATTTGTACTTTGTACCATGTGGGTCTTCGAGAACAGTCAAATGATTCATGGGAAAAGTATTTGTGAATGAATCGCAAAATGAGGATATGCTTGGAAATTTCCTGTGGGACTTTGTTGGTCTTTAGAATTGTTATTCCAGTATGGAGCTCTTTGTTATTAAAAAAAAAAAAAAAACAAGGATTTCTTTGTGATGAAAAGAAAAGAAAAGAAAAAAAAGTAAAAAGTTCCGAGTACAACCATCCGCGAGAAAACTAAATTAAGGTGGGATTTCTGTTGACATGCTTCTAACTTAGTAAATTCATGTTTCCATAATCAATTGGATTTCCCAATTGGATCAGGGTAAGCACCTTTTAATAAATACTAGTATTCATGTTGATTATATATATCCTTCACTTTTTAGGATCTGTGCGGACGACTAAATTTGAGGGGATGCTCTAAGAAACGAAAACATGCTAGTATAACAACGAGGGGTTGGTTCAGTGGTTGAAAACTTGAATTTGGTAGGACAAGGCCCAGGTTCAAGTCCCCGTAGCCTCTTACTGGTGCTAAAGTACTCCACATGTGGTGGGATCTTAGCTTCAGTTCCGACATAAGTGCGGTGGGGTCCCCTACAGATAGTAGTGTGGTGTGACGGAGCAATACTACCTGACGGGACAGAGTACCATACATGCATGCACTTCCATTTCAAGTACCAAAAAAAAAACATGCTAGTATGGCAATGGATGTTAACATAGCTTCTTTAGTGAGACATTTTCTTATATTTTCAGTGGTTTATTTATTTAATGTGGAAAGAGAAATTAATTCATTTAACTTATTTCAATGTGAACCAAAACATCGAGTTGTGATACTACCATCAAGCCAAGTTAATTGCTCCAAAAACACGATACAAAAAATAAAGAAATAGAAAATGCTGTTAAGTGAAAACTGCGAGGCAGTGATTATATGGCTGAGAAACAATAGATAATTTCAAATGAAAACGTGATGACTTGTTGAAAACGTCTGAACAAGTGGTTTTGACTAGGAACAATTACATAAAGCAGATAATTTAATCAAGATGTTTCATTTTCTAGGATTTATTTAATTTTGTTTTAGTTATTTGATCTGGGCCAGATTAAAATTTTTAATATGGCTATAAGTTCAAATTGGAAACGCTTTGTACTGTCGAAATTGTTACCGGCATCTAGCTTTGATTACGAACAACTAAATAAATCGGATAATCTAATCCAGATGATTTTTTTTTCAAAATTTTATTTTATTTTTAAATTTTTAGTGATTTGATCCGGGTTTGATTAATAACTTAATATGGCTAAGGAACAAGAGATAAGTTCAAATTGGAAACGCGTTCCGTATTGTTGAAATTTTTACTCAACTACGTACATTATAAAGCTCTTGACGCCTAACCGTTCCGTGGAGCTCTCGACGCCTAACTATGCCGCGTAGCTCTCGATTATAGATGCAATAGTCACTTGGTTTGTAACAAAGAGTTTCTGCTTTGAAGCTTCGTCATTCATGGAGCTACCGGGACAACAACATATCGACAGCGTACATCGATCATGGACATCTAACAGCCGAAGCAACTCGCTGGATATATGTCTTCCTTTGTTTTATGTTCTTCTCGTCTGTATGCTGTTACGTTTCTGCTATCTTTATTTCCGGTAGTTTGTAACTGCACTTCTCATTAAATGAAATTCTATCTCTTCACAAAAAAAAAAAAAAAAACCTACATTATAAAGCGGATAATCTCATCATAGATGATTCCTAGGATTTATTTAATTGTGTTTTAGTGATTTGATCTGGACCAGGTTAATAAATATGACTGAGGAACAAGAGTTCAAATGAAAACCTTCAATTGTTGACAATGCTATTGAATAAAATATAGAGTAAATTGACTAAAAACCATGTTTTGACGGATTTCTAACACTCACTTTTTTATTGTCCCAATGGCAAGAAATGTTCTCACCCTTAGATGGGCATTGATAGAAATAGAGAGGTTTTAACTAAGGCCACTTGACGGTCGTCGTTTTTAGGAGATTCGTAGTACAAGGAATTGAGATTGGAATTGATAGTGAAGATGTATTAATAATGAATATATATAATAACTCTCTTTGCTTGATTTGCTTGGATTAAGAGAACAGACTGGTCATAACTGGTTTGATTTGCTCCAGACTAGGACAACGAATTGGGGTTATATAGTAACAATGTGAAATTTTTCCTAACTAACTTTCTTCCCTTTTGACATTTTGAATGTGTCAATAATTATTTTTTTTATAGTAACAATATCCATGCAATATAAATGCACCATCTGTTTTCAGAAAAAAAAAAAAAAAGTTTAATCCATGCACCATTTCTTTATAGTAACTATATATAATATCAATCGGGGCGGTTCCATGGACACAACGAATAACATAACATTTGACACAATAATAATCGGAGCTTCACGCTTACAATCGGACCCGTTCAAGTTGTTTAAAATTTGTTTTTAAGACTACCAGTAAAAACTCAACTCATTTGGATATCGGTAAAGGCTTGATCGGTTCATTCAAATTTATCCTGTAAAATCTGACAGAAATCAACTAAATGAACTGATCAAGCCCTTATCGATATTCAAATGAGTTGATTTTTTACAGGTAATCTTAAAAACATATTTTAAATAAATTGAACGGCTCCGATCATTCGCGTGGGGTTCACAAAAAAAAAATTGTGTCAAATGTAGTATTATTCGTTGTGTCAACGGAACCGCCCCGAATATCAATATCGACGCACCATTTATTATAAAAGCAAAAAAAAAAAAAAGACCTTTTCTTCCATCTAAAACATACTACAAATTCGAATTGAAGTTTCGGTCAATTTTACTAGTTAATAATCCCAGTGGACTTCGGCATCATTTGGGTTTGGGCCCAAGAGGATTATATTTTGGACTTTGGATCAAACAAAGACAGTAGCTGGACATCTTCTAGCGCCTATGACCTATCGGTCAATAGCTGCACATCTTCTAGCGAAGTAAGCGGACATGGAGTACTCTTTAACACAAAAGAAAAATGCTAACATTCGAGCACTCCGCTCGGCAGGCCCTGCCGAGCATATCTCGGCCATCTAAATGTATTTTGGACAGTCCAGATTTAAGGAGCACTGAAGAGTGTTTTAGTTATTTTAGCTCTCTTCAACTTTGAACTGTCAAAGGCCGAGATATACTCGGCAGGGCCTGCCGAGCGGGGCACTCAACCGAGAAAGCTAAGCTCCATTGTAGAAATGTTATGCATTTAGAGAATCATTACCAGGTGACACAAACGTTGGTTTTGCTACATTAGCAAGTGAAAGTGGGAAAATTGCTCAACTCCAGACTCCTCAAGCTGCTTCTCAAGAATTAATACAATTGCTACAATAGTTTGTTAATCCACTGTTCACTTGCTACTTATTACTTCACTATTTTTTTTATTGGTTAAAATACACTTTTTGTTTTCTATGGTCTCTTTCTAGTTTTTTTTTTAAATTTTTTTATTCTCATAAAAGAACTTCTTTTTTATTTTATTCCAAAAATAGTTTTAAGAATAGCCATGCAAAAAAATCCGCTCAATCAAATTACCGTAGGTGCTTATTATTATGAAGTATAATGCAAAGTATTAGAATTTTTTTGTTTATGCCATTTGTAAAGTATTAAATTTTTTTATTTGTTAGAAAGTAGGAAAATATAAGAATAAAAAAATTAGAATAATATTTGAATTGAAAAGTAGAAGTAGAAAAAAAGAATAGTTTAATTGGTTAGTCATGCAAGGAAGGTACCTAGGAAATATATGGTGCAAATAACTTTTGAGGACGATGTGCATATTTTTGCTGTTTGGTTCGTATATATATATTTTTATGTGTAGGGATATTTTTCGGTTCATTATTTACTTATTTTTGTGGTATCATTTATACATTTTTTTGGTTAGTTACTATATTAGTAATTACATATTTTTATAGTGTTAGTTATGCATTTTTTTATCATCAAAATTTTTATAGTGTTATTTTATTTATATCATCCAATTTGATTTTGTTATTTTAGTCCAAAATATAAAAGTAGTGAAAATATAAGTGGAAACACCACTAATGCCAGCAAGGATTTTCCATGCCACGTGGAGACCCAACAAGAGGTCACGTATTCACGCCCAATAGTGCACTGAACTCTGTTTTTCCTCTAATTTCAACGTGCAATTTTTTTGGTGCCCACGTGTCGTGCCCGAGCACTCATCTCAACTTTCTAAAACACTTTTCGATGGTCCGTTTTAAAAGAGAAAAAGAGGAGAGAGAGGGAGGAAAGATAACTGGACTAGGTGCTCGGGCACGGCCACGTGGTGTTGCTGCCTGCTTGGCACCCAAAATTTTTTCAATTTCCATTATTTTATTGATTCCCATTACCAGAAAACTGACAAAAAAATGCCAGCAGAAGGGATACAAGATTCCCACCCCCTCAGTCAGTCGGCGAAGTTTCGTTTCCGTTGCTTCGTTCTCTGTCTTCTTACTTCCTTCCAAATTTTTTTTTTTTTTCACACAATACAAAAAAAAGAATAAATGTGGTTTTTTCTTGATTGGGATTCCTGTGATAATCTTCTTGTATCCTCTGGAAAAATGTGGTGGTGGGATTCCCTCCTCAATTGGCTCCGCAGGTAAACAACTCCTTTCCTCTTCTTGTTTTCCCATTCCCCTGCAATTCCTCTCTCATCTGGTTTCTCTTCTCTTTTTGAGTGTTGAAATTTCCGTTGGGTATTTTTGGAGGTTGATAATGTGTAAAAGATGTATTGATATCCGATGAAAATGTCGTGATGTTCGTATCCCGGCTAAAAGTATTAAAAATTGTATATTTTCCAAAACAAATTAGATAAAAGTCATAATTTTTTATCTCTCTGATTCATCTCGTCAAGATAATCCACTAATCTAAAAAAAAATAAAAAATTTTGAAACAAAATAAACGCAAAAAAAATTTAAATATATAAAAAAATCTAAAGTACACTTTTAGTCTAAGTGTAAGTGGCAGTGTTTTGGGAAACTACCCCTAGTTTGTTAAAAAAAAATTCCCTTACGGAAATTACTCAAACAGCCCTTGGTTAGTGGTTAATGTGTAAAACGTGAATGGATATAGGAAAAAAGTAAACAGCCCCTTTTTTTTTTTTTCAAAAACGATAACAGATGATATTAATAATCAAAGAACCAATACATCAAGAGGACGCTCCATCCCTGGATAAGGGATGAAGAAGCCAAACAGGGGGGGACTCAGTCCAAAGACCGTACCCCATCCCAAGTAGACCCTTACTAGCCAGAGTATGTGCAGCACTATTAGCCGCTCTACGCACAAAGGAAAAAACACAAGAATGAAAACTCCTAGACAAACTTTGAATATCTCTAATAATAGTTCTCACTTCTTGGCTAACCTCCATTTGGTTGTTGATCATGTTGATGACTGCTTGTGAGTCCCCTTCCACCATCACACCATTCAATCCCAGTTGTCTACCCAATTGTAAGCCCCAACGAACCGCCATAGTCTCGGCAATAGTAGGGCTCATGCACCGTGGTAAAGGTCCATTTGCAGCAGCGACAAGATCTCCACCACCGTTCCGGATGACTATGCCATATGCCCCACTGCCAGATTCCTTCTTCCACGCCCCATCCACGTTGATCTTGAAAAAACCACTACAAGGTGGCTGCCAAAGACCAGCAGGCGCAGCCTCATGCACCCGCACTACTGCCTCCTTAGATTGGTTTGCTTCCTGAAATTCCTGTAGACACTCCATCGCCCGAGTGCTCACCACCCTAGGGGATAAAATCTTTTGCTCGAAGGCTGCACCATTTCGACACTTCCAAATATGCCACATCACAACTGCAGTTAAAGAGGAAAGCCACTCCCTATTTCCTCTAATCTTCCATCTTAATTCTAAATAATCCCACAGCTCAATAAAGTTGCTAAAGATAGCATTTCCAAAGTCTGGTTGCAACGGAGAAACCGACCAAACCTGCTGTGCAAGAGGGCAAGTGCAGAAGAGGTGAGTAATCGTTTCCACTTCCAAGCCACAAACTGGACAGATTGGATCAACTGCAATTTTTCTCCTAACTAGCTCTCCTTTTGTTGGCAAAATTTCATGCACGCACTTCCACAAAAAGATTTGAATCTTCCTCGGAATTCGGAGCTTCCACAAATGCCGCCATCGTTCCTCAACAATTCCCCCCTCACTGGTGCTCCCTTCCACCCGCACCAAGCCCCCATGTTCTCTAAGATCCCTAGCAACCCTATACCCCGAGCTAGCATTATAGGACCCGGTTTGAGAAAAATGCCACACTAGTGAATCAGGAACATTTGTGCAGGATGTTGGGATTCCCAGGATACACTGAGCATGCTCTCTCTCAAACATGCTATTGATGGTGTCAACCTTCCACGTCTTCGATTCCGGATCAATGAGCTGGTCCACTGTCATATTTCTATCCACAGGTCCAATTGATTTTGGTATGAAATCCCCCACCTTTGGAATCCAGGGATCCCCAATGCACACCGAGTTTCCATCTCCAATAGACCAACGCATCCCGGCTTTTAACACCCTTTTGCCTTCCCAAATGCTCCTCCAAACCCAAGATGGATTATTCCCTAATTGAGCATCCAAAAAATTGCGGTCCCTAAAGTATTTACTTTTTAACACCCTAGCCATTAGACACTTAGGTGCCACCATAATCCGCCACCCTTGTTTAGCCAAAAGAGCAAGGTTATAATCGCTAAGACTTCGAAAACCCAGCCCTCCTTTGAATTTCTCCTGGCACAAACGACTCCACTTCAACCAATGAATTTTCCTCTCATTTCCAGACCGTCCCCACCAAAATCCCGCCATAGCAGCTTCAATCTGGTGACATAAACCCTCCGGCAATCTGAAACATGACATAGCATAAGTTGGCAAAGCAAACGCCACCGATTTCAACAAAACTTCTTTACCCGCCTGATTGATTAGTTTCTCTTTCCACCCAGCCAACTTCTGCAGCACTCTATCCTTGATATAGCTAAACATATCAGTCTTGGACTTGCCTATCTCAGCTGGAAGCCCCAAATATTTCCCAAAATCTGCTCGAGCCGGGATAGACATCAAAGCACTCAACTCTCCTCTGATTGCCACCCCTGTATTCTTGCTGAAAAACAGTGAGGATTTCTGAAAATTAATCATTTGTCCCGAAGCCTTTCGATAATTCTGGAGGATATCTTTAATGGTCTGCAACTCTCGCCGATTAGCTTTACAAAACACAATTGTATCATCCGCAAAGAGAAGATGACTAATAGGAGGGCTACCTCTACAAAACACAATTGTATCATCCGTAAACAGCCCCTTAGGCAGTGGAAAATGTGTAAAATGTGAATGGACATTCGAAAAAAGTATACTGTTATCATAAAAATATATTGATAGTGAAAAGTGTATTAAATTTTAAACTTGTTTGGCACTATATGCATATTTACAACCGCCCACCAAGCAGTGGTTAGCAAGAACATTTTCTTTTTTTGCACGGTAAAAAAGATTTCATTAATCATTAAAAGATTACATTGATCAATAGGAGCAAGGAGAAAGCATCAAATTCAAAGAATTAAAAGCCTAGTCCGAGACTCAATTCTCGATTGGCGGCTGTATTGTGTGACATCCTAGGGTTTTTTTCGGGGCAGTATTTTTCTATCTGGGCTTTGTGACCCTTTGGGGTTGGGGTTTGGCCCATTAGGTGTGGGGCCTCGATTGGCTTCTAAGCACAGCAATATCCTATTACTGTCGTGGAGATGCAAATTGTTGATTCTGTTGCTTATGTTTGCTTGAAGGCAGCAATTTCTAAAGGACAAGCGAAATTGAGGCCTGAATTTTTGGTTGTATTGTTTGTTGAAAAGGATTAGAAAATTAACCCACTTGAGAACTGTTCAACTTAAACTGAACAAAATTAGCTCTTTGGGTTTCGGAGAAGTTGTATGGGTTCTTATTTATTGGTTCCTTGAGCTAGATAGAACCTGGTCTAATTGTTAAACCACTGACCTTCTGACCTTGTTGGTTCGAATACGAGGGCCGAACCGCCCTCCTTTCCAGACCAATGGACAGAGCCAAGATCTTCATTCGCGAGGGACCAAGTAGATTGTGATAAATTTTAAGCGACAGAAATGCATGTTTATTATTGGAATTTCTTCTCTTTTTTGTACATGAACCTTACTAAAACATTCATAAATTTTTTTACCTGTTCCCGGCTAGCTCCGCCCCTGTCCAGACCTCCATTTTTGGGCCGCTGCATATTGTAGCTACATTGAAGAATTTATCTTTCTACCCTTCTTGTCTTGGACCATCAATGTGATGTATATACTTCCTTGAGAGTTCTTTCTTTTCGTTAGCTAAATTAAGCACATAGATCATTTGACCACTTCTCAATCTCATTTTTCCTTCAGAAAATGCGTGTACTCTATGAAACACTTTTGGGTGCAAAAGTCGACGACATATTTTATGGGTACTAGGTTTGGGATTAGGTTATCTCCCAACGCGTCCCGAATAAGTTTCTAGGTGTAGTCACTTGCTTTATTTATCTGCTTCTATGCGTTGGAGTAGATGGTTTACTAAAGTAATCCATATTTGAGAAAAGGCAGGTTTGCGTATTTTATGACATGCACCAACCACCCGGTAAATATGGATGGCCCAAGGAAAAAGAATTGCAATTTGTTTGGGTAAAAGAACTGTAAAGGAATGATTATCATCCAGAGTACTGCTGATAGAAAAGAAGTTTGTAGCTTGCAATCTTAGGGGAATCCAAGCAAGAGCGCTGTTGTGTAACCCGTTTTCGAGTTTGAGATCAAATGCATCTGGTTTGTGGCCTTGCTTTTGTTGTTTGTGCAGTATTATATCAAACAAGATTTCATATTACACATAAAATTCTTTTGGTAAGTACATTATTTTTAAGTTTGAAATTTACACGTAATTTCGTAGTGGATCAAAATTTGGAGACGGATGGAGTACTTGATTTTACAATTTGGGATGAAGTTGTTGCTTATGAGTTATGGGATTGATAGAAGGTTCAGAGACAGAGAACGTTAATGAAATTGTTCTTCCTGTAAAATAGGTTCATGGGTGGGGCAGTGATGTTATGTACACGTAATTGCTTGCGTAAACGGAAAGGAAAATGTAAAAGGTAAAATGAAAACATTATCTAACAATTCCAACTCTCACTTTGACATAGGAACACTAGTTCTATCTCATTTAGATTAGACACGAATTTTACGTTCATGGGAAAACCTTCTGAGTGACTTGATCATTAACTCTGCACTTTGATCACTCGTTTGCCCATCGGGGCCTTCTAACATCTGAGTAAACTGCCTTAAGGGCATGGCATCGTGTTGGAAGTAACACTTTCAAGGTGTGATATTCGGAAAGTTTTCCTATGATTGTGTGAAAATTCATGAATAAGTTTGTAATGAATGTGTTCAGCAGTTGTCATTTTACAGTAGGTAGGTAAAATGTCGTATATTTTGTAATTGGTCGTCGGTTTACTGAAAGTTTGACGCTGTCAAAAAAGGAAGAACCCACTCTGAGCATGCCCTTATTTGTTGTATTAAGAACAGTTTTAGGGTGGGTTTGGCATAAGTAGTACATGCTACTTCTAACTTTTTGCTTATTTGAGGAAAAAAGCCACAAGCAATTAGTAAACTAGTTTGGCATAAAATGGGCTTTTCTTTTTTCTTATGAATTTCAGTTACTTTTTTGGCCTAAAAAGTTCCCAAAAGTTTGCTAGTTTGGCCTAAAAATGGCTTTTCTTTTGGAGACTTTTTAAGCCAAACCTTCCATCTTTTCTGGGCTTTTTGAAACACCAAAAAGTCAAAAGTTGGCTTAACTTCTTTAGCCAAACCAGGTTACTTTCTTCTGCAGAAATTTCTCTCTTTATTTTCCCTTCTTCTTATCATATCTGCATTTCAGCTTCTTCTTTAAGCAAGAAATGGAACTCTCCCTTGTGGGACTTCAAAGTGCGGGAAAGACATCACTTGTTAATGCAATCACGGTGAGTAATCAAGAAATCATCTTGTGTGCTACATCGTGTATATCTATCTCCCTTTCTTCTTTGTTTTAGCTTTCTAAGAGGAACTTCTTTTACCTATCCGTTCTTTGAATTCCAAACAGACGGGAGGCTACAGCGAGGACATGATTCCAACTGTATGTATCTTGCCCAATAGCAAAAAATCATTATTAGGCTCTCTGCATTGTAAAAATAAGAAGTGTTAATGACTGTTTTTGCCGTGAATCCAGGTAGGATTTAATATGAGAAAAGTTACAAAAGGGAATGTAACAATTAAGCTTTGGGACCTTGGAGGGCAACAAAGGTTTCGCGGCATGTGGGAGCGGTATTGCCGAGGGGTCTCTGCGATATTGTAAGTCAACTCATATTTCTTACGCTTCCCTTCTTCGTATCTAGTAATATTGTCTGGTACACATCCAACAATTAGAGTGCCTTCGACTTTAGGCGTACGGATAAAATGAGTATTATTAAAAACCTTCAAATATAACTATGTGATGGCATATCAATCTCTCGGCGGAAAGTGTTTGGAACAGGAAAAAAAACATGAAACAGTACAGGAAACGGAAGCTGACGGCTAAGATCCATTAGGTGCACTATTGTGCACAATGCACTGAGTGGATCTCACCCGTCAACTGCCGTTTCCTCTTTTTCTTTTTCACGTTTCGTATCGGGGCTCATCTCTAGGAATCTCCATTCGAACGAACTTCATTTATGAAACTAAAACATATCCCTGCACTCATGTACAAACTAAGTCAGAAATCCTTATAGCTGGACTAAAGTGCATCGTCACATATTCCGTCCAAACTAACATAATTTGTGCCATTTGCTTGTGTTTTGAGATTGATAAGGGAAACAAATGGTGTGAAACTTAAATTCCAATGCCAAAATGCAATCTTCTCAACAACCACTTATAGTTGATTCAAGTAGTTGTAGATTTCTAAAGTTTGCTTTACCTGTATTAACTTCTTCGCTCTTCATGCAAAGGCAGATACGTTGTTGATGCAGCCGATAGAGACAGTGTTTCAATATCTCGAAGTGAGCTACATGAACTTGTAGACACCCCAAAATGAGACGTTTGTGTACATTTTTATCCCCGATGATGAAAAGAAACGCTCGGAAAGCCTCTCGGATTGAAATTCTTCAAGTCAACAAAGTCAATAGTGCCGCACGGCACTCATCTCTCACGCACGAAGCTTCAACAATCACGCACGGTAACTTTTTGAATTTTGGCGGTCAGGTGTGCCGTACGGCACAGTTGGTGTACCGTACGGTACAGTTTGTGTGCCGTACGACACTATCATGCATAAACCGACTTTCAGCCCCTTTTGTTGACTTTGGCAGCCCTCCTTCATCATGATTTCGTGCGACAGGAAGAGGCTAGGATCCTAATCTATGATTACTTGGAGTAGCTCTCACGTTTACTTGGAGCTCACGCCGATCGTCGGGTATAAAACCCAGCCATGGCCGAGATCGAAAGAAGGAGAAAAACAGGTGAAGAAAACCATGAAAAACCCCTCTCAAACTCTATCCTAATTCTACCTTCAACCAAAACTACCTACTGGTAATACTCTCAAAGTTCCAGAAACCATTTCCATATTCCCAAAACAAACTCAGTTGCAACCCGTAACCACTACTCTGTTATCGGTCCCAAAGCCGTGAGGTTACCGTTCAAAATTTGATCAAGTTCTGATCGCCAACCATCCTTGTTGCAGCAGCAAAGTGAAGTTGGAGTCAAGAGGAAGTCCAAACTGCGTTCAAAAGATCAAGAAGGAATTTCAATTTGTGAGTTTCCCGCCGGAGGTACGATCCCGTTTCGCCAAACTTCTTAGCTTTGGTATCCTGAGGGGAGGGGTACCAAGTGTGGAATGATCTTCCATATCATCTCCACATTTGGTATGCCCATGTTACATCAAAAATCAATTTGATTCGTGATCTCCCGGTTGCGTCATACGGTGAACTTTACGCATCGTATGGAGCAATCTAATGAGGAGGAACAATTTCTATTCAAACATATCATTTTCCAGTTCAAAGTAATTAGTTTTGATCAAGTTTTCATGCCTTGAATGTGCCTCCATTTCATTCTTTTCGAAAAATCAAATATCAAATTGTTTGTGAAGTAAACAGTGCCGCACGACACTCCTTCTGTACCGCACGATACACTTAGTGTGCCGTACGGCACTCTTTTGTAAAAATCTGAAATTTCAAATCAATTTCTTGTATAAACAGTTCAAACTCCTGATTATCGTTTATTTGCTATAATTTGCATGTTGCTTGCTTATTTTCATTATTATCATCTGCTTTGCTTGATAAATTGTTTATTTGAATAAAGTTTGGCATTAAAGTAATTTCTAAAAATCCCACAAATGTTTAGTAAAGACCGATTTTAATCGGGCGAGCGGGGTGCATTAAAACCCTTCCCCGTTCGTAACCTGGCTCCCGGATCCAAAACGAATCTCTGGTTTTCAAACTTATTTTCAACCGCGAGAGTTATACCATTTTTTCAAATCATTTTCAAAACGGTTTCTCGGGTATTAAATCTATTTTCCAAATAAAAACCCGGGTGGCGACTCTATTTTCAAATCATCAATCAACCACCGGCGTGGAGGCCGACCGTCCACAGAACTCTTGACGAAACCTTCCATAAGTGGCATACCTTTGCTTGTTCTCGGTAACAAAATCGACAAGTCGGAAGCTATTTCCAAACAAGCATTGATGGATCAATTGTGAGTACTGATTTTGTTGTGTGGATTTTATTCTCATTGCCCTTGCATAATTTTCTAAGGCGTATTTTTTCCGGAATTGCAGAGGTCTTGAATCAATTAGTGAGAGAGAAGTATGTTGTTACATGATCTCATGCAAAGACTCTGTAAACATAGACACCGTCATTGACTGGCTTATAAAACACTCCAAGACGGTAGAATGATTCCACGGTTAGACCTATCTTTCCTATTCGCTGATTGCTTAAGAACAGGTCAAGGACTTCTGTTTTCGTTGATCTTCCCGGAAATTCGAACTGATTGTCAATCCTTCTGGAAGGAAGCATTACCTGGTTTTAGCTGACATTTATTTTAATGTCATATTAGAGTAGTTAAGATGGTAAGGACATTAGTTCTGTTCTTTTGATTTAACATTTCTTCTGTTTGTTTTAGAATGTTGTTGAAAAGGAACCAAGGCAATTCTTGGAATTTAACATGGTAGTTTCAATTGGCACTACAACAAATTCTAGCTCTTGTGACAAAAAGATTTTCCACAAAATGAATTTTGTCACAATATATTCACTTGTTGTGACGAAATTTCATTTTGTAGCATCAAGCCACCGACGGTGGAGTTACTGTGACAAAATTGATTTCCTTGCAATATTTTGTCACAACAAGTATGGCGGGAAAGTTTCCCGCCACCGGGAGTTTAATCTTGCCGCATAATAATTTTGTCACTATACGTTTGTCACAAAAAAGGCTAGTTTTGGATATACAGTGATGAAATCGTTTGTCACAATAAGAAATTGTTATTACCACAATCTAGTTTGTTGCAAAAGATTTGTGATTGTACTTATGGTAACAAAAAAGAACTTCGTTGCTACTGATGTAAGTACTTGCAATAAAATTATTTGTCACAGTAGATTTAGATTTTGTGACAAAATTTTATGTGTGGCAATAAACCTACAAGGGATAGCTATAGTGACAAAACTAATTTCATCACAGTTGTTGGTCACCATATTTTTTAGATTTGCTATGTAATATTTTTATCACTATATATTTGTGGCAATAAAGTTTAAGTCGTGACAAAATTTGATTTTGTGACATCAAACCATATGAGTTGGAGTTATTGTGACAAAATCGTTTTCATTGGAATATGACCTTTGATAATTTTAAACCATTGTTTCCTACCAATAAATGTCATTATCTTAGTTTACAATAAAAAATTTTCAAAAATTTTAGAACTTTTTCTTAATAATATTGCATTTCACGGAATTTCTCTGGGTTTTTATGGAACATGGAGAGATTATTCGTACTAGGAATTAAGTTAATCCCATAGTCGTTAGACACTTTATCAAAGGGAAAATATCATTTTTCTAATGAATTTACGTCTTGATGAAGGGGATTACTAAACCCGATCAGGCCAAAAAATTATGTGAATGATTTAATTAATAAGCATAACGAAATCAACGATCTCGATCATCATAATTGTGTCATGGTCGTGGCTAACACTTGATTGGACAAAAAATAGCATTTTCCGAATGAATTTGCATCTCGATGAAGGGGATTTTTAAACCCCATCGAGCCAAAGCTTTACGTGAATGATTTAATCAATAAGAACAACGAAATCAATGATCTAGATCATAATGATTATGTTATGGTCATGTTCCTAACACTTCATCGGACATAAAATATCATTTCCTAATGAATTTGTGTCTCGATGAACGGAATTTCTAAACCTGATGAAGCCACATGAATGATTGAATCACTAAGCACAACGATATCAACAATATGGATCATCATGATTGTGTTGTGGTCATGTGGCTACTGTACATTCAAACTACAACACAAGACTTAGTTTATTATCAAGTAAGTTGAACGTATAGATTTTAAAAGTCATTACAGAGTCTATTTTTGTAATAGTCGATCTGAACCGTTACAAATTTACATTTTATTTATTCCATCATTTTCAATAAAATTGGAAATAATCCGATATCGATAACCACATGATCAGAAGGACATTGATGCGTTATTATGCATTAAAGTCTTAGCGTGCACCACCCGAGCCCAACCTGAATTCGTTTTTGCTATCAGAACTGTCTATCTTTTGGATAATATGGATTATATTATTTTGTACAAGAATGAAGTTAATCGCTTATCATTAAAAATTTGATCGGACGGAAAAGATCATTTGATTAACTTGGAGTACAATACTTTAGTTTAGATTGCATTGGTCAAACCTATGAATATTCAACATGGTATTGGATAGTGATTTAATTTTGGGGCACTTTTTTGCGGTAAAGATATGGGTACCAATGTAAGGGTACCGAAATGGCACAAAGCGTATTGTTGGGCCCATTTTTGGGCCCCGCACGAATAATCTGAACCGTTCAATAATTTTAAAATAAATTTTCAAGTGTGCTGGAAAAAAATCAGCTCAATTGAATATGCATAAATGATTTATCCAAACTTCAAGTTTTTCATTCCAAATTTAGGATCCTAAGTTCTAAATGAAAAACTTGAAGTTTGGATGAATTACTTACGCATATCCAATTGAGATGATGTTTTAAAAAATCAATCAAAAAATTATTTTAAAATTATTGAACGGTTCAGATTATTTGTTCGAAACCTAAAAGTGGGCCCGAAAGGCACTTTGACCATTTCGGTACTCTTGTGGTTAGTACCCCAGCAAGGTCCCTTTTTTAAATCCATTAAGTAAGATGAAAAGGGGAAGGAATCAAATCGAAGTAAAATTAAAACCAAACCAAAAACCCTCCACGTCCGGGAACGACTTCCATACCCACCCCATTTTTGGTGGATACCATATCTCCCCATTTAGGAACCGTTAGATCTTTACGAATTAATCTTGGCCAGTGAATTTAATATTACAAAATACTTGGTAATGGGTGAACCGGTTACCTCCATCCCGAAGAAAAAAAAAAAAAAAACCTTAACCGTTCATGTAACCATGGTTTAGTCATGGTTGACGGAGTATTTTTGCCCTAGGGTTTTATTGTTTCTCCATCTTCCTCCATCGTCGTATGAAAACTCCTCTCTCTCTGTCTCTCTCTCTGCACCACCACTACCACCAGGACGATCCATGGTTTAGTCATGGTTTATGGAGTAATTTTGCCCTAGCCCTAGGGATTTATGTTTCTCCATCTTCCCCTTCCCCCATCGTCTGCATCGTCCCCCAAACTCCTCTCTCTCTCTCACACTCCTCTCTCTCTCTCTCTCTCTCTCTCTCTCTCTCTCTCTCTCACACACACACACACACACACACCGTACCACACCGCACCACCACTACCACCAGGACGATCCAACCTCTATTGGGGTGCATTGAAGGCAGTGGAAACACCATCGAGAGTGATTTCTGTCTCACCGACTGGGACTCAGGGTTGTAGACGTTGGATTCTAAGAGGAGATGTCGATTTGCACGAAGATCAGCGTCGATTAAGTCAGCAGCGGCACAAAATCTGAACTGGTACATTACCTCTCTCGTCTTCATCTTCCTCTCAGCGCGTCTGTCTGTTCGTTTGTTTGAAATTTGTTTTTGTTTTTGTGTATTGTAGATGCTTAAGCTAAGTATTACGCTTGTTTCAATTGGAGAAAGAAATGAAAAAGCTTGAAATTCCGTTATGAAATGTTAATCTCATTCCCATTTTATTAACGAAGTAATTCTTGACAGCCAACTCATAAGAGTTTGGGTAGAAAACAGGCTGTATTTAGGCTTTTTCTCCGAAACAAACCCTAAGGCCATGCTTAAATGCAGAATAATTGTTTTTGATGGATTAAAAACAAAAAGAGATTAGTGACGGGGATGAAGGATACATGTGGGTGCAGCAGATACCAGATGAGTTTCATCGTAAAATAGTAGTCGTAGGTGTAACAATTTTGATGTAGAAAAATGTCTCCATGGAGATTTTGCTTTTATCCCTAAAACTGTACACATATTTTCTTTTGATTCTGCGGATAATGCAACTGTGAACATACTGGTATTGTGACTCTTTATGCATGCAATAGCATATATTATCTTATATTGCAGCTAACATAGCCTCTACCTCTTATTTTGAAGGATTTTTACATTGATTGCATTTTTGGTTTAACCTTAATTGAACAGACGAACATAATCAAATAAGAAGGCGAAAAATTGTTGGGCCATAGCCCTTGTGTGTATTGGGATTCTTGTACTTGCATCTGCTGCTTCAGCAGAAGACCTTAATTTGCATGTAACTATTTTTAGTCCTTACTATTGCTCTATTATATGTAAATTTCCTTTATATAGATCAATGGTCCTGCTATCAGCAACATAGAAACACGGATCCATGTGCAACCCCTAAATACTGTTCAGGAACTTATTTTAATTACTTGTAAGATCATGAGATAACTTTCCCACCATCAATCAACAAGTATGTGTTAATGTGATTGCACGCAATAGTTAAGAGAGGAACAATTGGGCAAATGAAACCTGAGAAGTCAACAAACTAACTATTCATCAACTTAAATATGGTTCATAGCAAGATTTAGCTGGAACAATTTTTGGATGGTTTTATTTTCAATTTTTGATGGTTAAGTAGTCAACAAACTATTTCTGTGCATGTGTGGGTATTTCTTATGCATGTGTGGGTGTTTCTTATGCATGTGTGGGTGTTTCTTATGCATGTGCGGGTATTGTTTACAACTCATTTACGTGTGGGTATTAATTTCTTATGAAAAGTGGTCCCTTTATATATGAAAACAAAGTTGTCCCGTAGTGGGTGTAATGTGGTCCCCCACTTGAAGCATAAAAAACTCCAAACCCCTTTGACAGTAATGATTTTGGTCCAGTTTTTAAAGTGGGCCCATATCTTGAAGTGAACCATGATGTTAATGAGTTGACTCACTCAAAACCCCATTTACTAAGCGAACCCTGATTTTCCTAAGTCCCAATGACTTTTTTGTTGTCCAGATTTGACAAATTCGTTCATTTAAGTGCTTCTAAATTGCTGGAATAGAGAGAGTAGCGGTGGCAGTAGCTTGTTAATTGCTTGAATAGAGTAGCAGTCCATTGATATAATGACAAATCGTTACATTTGGACACCTCTGTTTTTTGCTAGACAGAAAGATAGAGGTTGGTGGGTATAAGGCAGAGAGAGAGAACAGAGAGAGATGTGGGTTTACTTTGTTTTCTCCCAGCCATATATTGGGTTTTGTTCTAGAATTTGGTGGAAAACTAAGTTGGTTTGCCGCCAATTGGGTTGGGGTAGGTGGCCAGACTGTTTTAAGCTCACATATGAAGAATGATCACACGTGCATGACACAAGTTACCAATTTCCGTCCAAATTCGTAACAGTAGTTAGCAATTGGACCACATGGGAAAAAATTGAATAGTTTGGGGGCGGCATATGTGTGTTTTTTAGTTTAGTTTAATTAGGGACTACATAGAAAAAATGTGTATAGTTTAAGGGATAAAAGCAATTTTGTCTCTTTTCGATGACTTGGTGGGATAAATAAATGAATGAAATGTGAATTATCCTTTTTTTATGATTGGATGAAGAGGAAAATACCAACAGTCCAGCTTAGGTTATACCATCCCCTTAGGTGGTATTGGATAGTCCTTCTTAATAGGTCTCATACAACAAACGTTAGAGTAACCAATGTTGTTGGTGTGTTAGAGGTAGTTGTCCTAGGTTGAAGTGGTTGAGTAATAGGATGGGAGGTAGGTCAAGTGGTTTATTGGTGTGTTTGAGTAATAGTTTTATTTGGTATGAAGCACTGCCAAATAGAAATCTATCTA
>JADGMU010000141.1:0-103704 GCA_016920895.1 Vaccinium myrtillus | reverse complement strand
TCCCCAAGCCGACAAATTTTATTTTCGAAAGCACCCGAAATCTCCAACGAGTGAAGATGAGAAGCTGAAATTTCCAACACAGAATAGGCTGCAAAATTAAAAATTTGGTATTCTTCTGGTACTACTCCTTCTTCACAAATGTCTCTCAGTATCAATTTCTTCATACTTGCATTACTGACATGCAAACGATTGAAACCACTGACGCAATACAACTCCAGAATCTCCAACACAGGACTACCCGCTAATATATTCTGAATCGAATCTTCACTTAATACGGCATTCCCAATCGACAATTTCTTTAGCGAATTCCAGGAAACAACTCCTTCAGGCATCACATAACACTGATTAAATTGCAATACCTTGAACGATGAATTAGTATAGAGCAGCTGTGGTAGCCAGCAGTAATTTGAATACGTAACCTCGCGTGATGCACAATCGAAGTCAAGTTGAAACTCCTCCACCCCCTTCGCTGTTACGAATTCAGTCCACAGATCGACGTTGGAAAGGTACTCCGACTCGTACACAAACTGAACCCCAAATTTCTTGATCTTAGAACAGTTGCAGAGAGATAGGGTTTTGTCGACAAAGGCAACAAACTCATCATCGGATTTGCCATTGCGAGGAGAATTGCCGTCATCGATACGAAAAACAAGGGAAGTCGTGTAAGTCCATAGGTATTGCCACCGTTTGGACAAAACCTGGGTTCTGACGGCGTATACGATTGGTAAGAAGGAGAGAACGTGAACGAGTAAAGAGTCGGGCAACGCGGAGAATAGGTCGACGGCAGGTTTCCTTATCCTGCCACTCTTCCTCCGCCGTTCGTCGGAAAAGTACACGGGTCTGTTTCTTTTTCCACGGCGGCGGCCGGAATTGGCGGTTTCGTTTTCGCTTCCGGAATTTGGGGAAGAGCTGGGGTAACTGAGATCACTGTTGCTTCGCGATGACATGGTTTTCAAACTCTTCTTCTGCTTCAGGATTAACTTTCTGAAAGCTAGGTTTTAAAGAAGGAAGAACAGCGATCGAATCAAAAACGAAAGTCCAAGATTAATTAGTGACGGGGACATGATGAAGAACAGAAACGCACTGTAACCTCCCCTGAGATTCGGACATATGCAGTGACTGCCCTTGCTTTACAAAGTGTTCTCAAGATTCCCCCTTATTCAATTTTTGTATGAATGCTGTTACCATTGTTTTTTTCTTATGGGATATCACTGTTAAAAAACCTAATTAGAATTAGGTTATATTTTAATCGATATAGCATACTTGTTTATGCTTTCATATTATGTTAATTATTATTACATTGATAAAAGCTTAGTTTTTTTCCCGTTGTTTTATCTTCTTATTCATCATTCTCCCTCCAAGGCAAATTAGAGAATTTTAATTAGGCATCTTGTATCAATAATGTCCTTATAATTCCATCATATAGAGTCTGAATACTTATGATTACATCCTGAAAATGGATAATTGGACCATTGTGTCCTTATTAATTGATTCATTATCAATTTGTTATAGGATAAAATATCAACATTAATAATAATTCATTAATTATATTTTCATAATTAGTTTTGCATTCCCATTTATTTATTTTCATAAATGGGAGGGTTCAGTTTCTTTTCAATGTAATTCTCTCTCTCTCTCTCTCTCTCTCTCTCTCTCTCTCTCTCTCTCTCTCTCTCTCTCTCTCTCTCTGCTTGTCTATTAAGCAAAAAAAAAAGTTCACGTTGTGGGTTGTGGATGACGAAGGTTTCTGGAATTTTAGGAAAGTGACAAGGGGGAATCGAGAGGAGGATTTTTTTGGGATTATTGGCTAAACTTTATCGACAACGACAGAAAAATCCAACAAGTAACGACCCTTCAAAAGTTCAAAAGAACAAACTCGACAACGGCAAAATCAATTTCAACGGCGACGGAAAAATCAATTACAGTGGTGGTTGGTGACTCGTTGGTTTGATTCACTTGACTATGATGTATTTTGTATGGTGGTAGTGGGTTCCAGATCTTGCTAATAGCAGTATTGTTTTTCTAATTTAATGGTTCGTGATCTTCATAATTTTTGCAACTTCCAAGTTTCATGGTTAATTATTTTACCATGTTAGCTGATTCACCGTGTTTCATGGTTCGTGATGTATTTTGTACAGTGGTAGGTGATTCATACAGTTCATTAATTTATCATGTTTTTATATTTATCGTTTTTAATTTATCATATTTTTTACATAGTCTAAGATGATTCTTAATTTGTCATGTTTTTTTACATAGTCTAAGATGGTTCACTAATTTATCATGTATAGGTGATTACTATGGTGAAAATTGTTTTTAATTTATCATGATTTTTCATACCTAAGATGGTTCTTTAAACTATCATGTTTTTTACATAGTCTAAAAGATGGTTTATTGTATCATTTATAGGTTATTCGTATAGTGAAAATTGTCTTTAATTTATCATGTTTTTAATGTAGTCTAAGATGGTTAATTAATTAATCATATTTTTTACAGAGTCTAAGATGGTTCACTAATTTACCATGTTTTCTGTGTTCGTTGTCATAAGAATTTAAAAAGATAGTGATTGAGATACATTAGAAAAAGATTAGGAGAGAGAAATATTAGCAAAATTAGGAGAGACAAATGGTAGTTTCAGGTTTATTTGAATTTGAGGATGAGAACATAATGATTCAAACCAACTAGGATAGAAACATAAGTAATTTTTTTGAACAGGACCCCTAATTAACTCCTCAAAATTAGCATACACTTGCATAATTTCTTTTAGATATAGGAGATGAACATATGAATACCGTCCCTTTTTAATAGTTGAGTTTTCCAGCCCAAAATGGAATACTCAACTGTTAAATAGTTAATGGGATTTAGTTAACGGGTAAAAAGAGGGATAATTCTGCAAAATGAAGGTAAAAATTGATGTGAAACATGTAAAGTGGAGGTAAAAGTTGACGTGGGTCTTGTTCTCCAATAGATTTTAGGTACATTTTATGAAAATCTCATAAAATGAACATTTTATGGAGGGGTGATAAAATGGAGTTATTTTCCCAACTGATAAAATGTAGTGGTTTTCCTATAGATTTTAGGAGGATTTTATGAAAATCTCATAAAATCACTTTTACATTTTATGTGTTGAGATTGGAGTGTCATAAAAATGTGAGATTTTATGAAACAAAAATCTGTTGAAGAACGAAGCCATGAAAGGAGTAATGATGATTTTTCTTTAATAGATTGGATTTACGAAATAACACACTTTAAAAAGGACGAAGGGAATAGTAATTTAGTCTAATTAGGCATTACACCTGGTGAATATACAGACACGTGTACTCTAAACTATGTACCAAGTTACATAAATGGTTTTAATTTTAATCTGTTATTAAAAAAGTGTAAACAACCTTGATTACAATTGTAACAAAAACCATAATCATGTAAAGGTGGGGCTTAATTAATTTCCTTTGAATACACATCAATGAGAAGCAGAAGGGTATTCTTGGAAGTTTTGAGGCGAAAAACGATGACATCAGCAATTTCTGTTAGCTAGGTTAACCGAAGTTACATCTTGGAGAATGTTGTTAATACTTTGTAACGTATGGGATCAGAACATAAAGGGCGGTGGTTGTATTTGTTAGAAACCTTAAGGGATCGAGGCCAGTGAAATTTACACAAGGATAAACGAGTGCATACATTTGTAGTGGGTTGGAGGGAGTGGTGCGATGTAATCCCCTTGCCGATCCCTTGCTGGAGCTTCGGCCTTTAATTTGCTTATTACCTTGCGGTTTAAATTGGAAATGGCACCACATTTGGATAGAATGAGATCCTCAACAAATTGAGCCCAAATGGGCTCCTCCATATATGTAATTGGTGGACCGACTCGTAACAACTATGTCGAGTTATTCGCTTTGTCTTGGCCAAGTGGGCATGTTTTTTCACAGAACGTTCGGCTATAGCGGCTGAATGACCTGGTCACATTCTGACTCTTCAGTTGTCCCACATTCCCAAGCCAAGTGATTGGGCTTCAGGGAAGGCAATCTGGTTTGAAACCGGCGGTGACTGAGTCCCCGAGAAGCACTAAATGGGCGACGCTTCTTGTTCTTTGCTTTCGAATTTTCAAAATCCACCCATTGGTTAAACTAGTCACTCAACAGTTCAGATCGCTTGGGTTTGATTGGAGTTAGACTCATCTTTGAATACCTACATTTTCGAGTTTCAAAGCATCTTGTCTCCTTATACGAATTTAAGCCCTTATTTCTCGTTCTTCCACCTTGATCTGATCTTCCTCACTTTCCCTCTCTTTTTCCGACTCTAGTTGCACCATCATGCCCATTTCTTTGTTGTTTAATTTTATTGCTCTTCCTCAACCTTGATCCCCACGATTTTCAGTGTGGGAGTCTTTTGAGATTTGGTCTCTATCCTAAATCCCTTGTTTCAAAGCATCTTGTCTCCTTATATGAATTTAAGCCCTTGTTTCTCGTTCTTCCACCTTGATCCGATCTTCCTCATCAGGGTCACCCCTGGTCTAAGGCCTAAAAGGTCTGCGTCTTAGGCCCCCGCAAAAAATGAAAAATAGGGCCTCCTAATATTTTTTAGCACCAAGTATGTAGGCCCAAATTTTTTTTGCATAGAAGCCCATTTTAAAACCCAAACAACTACTCACTCATTTAATTGCCAAGGGGCCCAAAGGCCCAATCCGAGATTGTTATCAGCTTTGGTGATTCCAAAACAAACAAACAACAAAGAAAAAAATGAGAGAGAAAAAGATAAAACGAAGATCTGGTGCAGACCCCGATCAGATTCACAGAGTCCAGAGGTGCCCTTAGGCTTGTAAAGGTAAAATCACAGCTTGTAAGGGTGAAACCATCTCTCTCTTTCTCTCATATTCTTATTTGTTTGAAAATGAAGATCTAGTGCTACCTTTTTGCTGTCAATAGCGGCCATTTTGCCGATCAAAGAAATAGCGGCCATTTTTTTGAATATCTAAGAAATGCTTTCATTTTCTCTTGTTCTTTATTCCTCTAATTACCTTAGAGAGTCTCAATTTGCTTGTGACTTGATTTATGGGTCTCCAATAAAGATATGGGATCCGTACGTTAATTACTCTAATTAGTGATTACCCTAGGTTTGTTGGCATATGAAGCATCCTGCATCCATGATATATGATAGAATGAATTGCAAAATTGATGGCGGAGTTAAGGTTGTTACTAGAATACTATTGACTATCCCATTACAGTTGCATCCGGAGAAAGAGCTTTCCAAAGTTGAAGTTGATTTAGTCTTATTTTTCGTTCAACTATGTCACAAGAAAGGTTCTATCAATTGAAAATGAGATGGCATAAGAGATTGATTGTGAAGGCCTAATTAGTACTTTTGATGCTAAAACTGCAAGAAGGGTAATGTTTAAGTGATGATGGTGGATGATGCTTTTGACTCTTATAGTATAATGTATTTTTTAGGATTTTTTTCGTGTTAAATACATGCATGTAGTTTTCAAATGGTGTTTATCAACTTTATATTCAGTTTCACTAGCATTTTTAAGGGCTTCCATTTTCAAATTTCGTCGTAAGCCCCTGAAATATCAAGGCCGGCCATGTTCCTCACTTTCCTTCTCTTTTTCCGACTCTAGTTGCACCATCATGTCCATTTCTTTGTTCTTTAATTTTGTTGCTCTTCCTCAACCTTGATCCCCACGATTTTCAGTGTGGGATTCTTTTGAGATTCGGTCTCTATCCTAAATCCATTTTGGACTTGCTTCGTTTGGCTGATTACTTCCGTGATTGTCCCACGGGTAGGAGACCTTGTCTCTTTCCCCCAATTCCTTAGGGTAGTTTCAGATGATGTTTATAACAAGATATGTTACATAATCGTGACCCCATGTATACTGGACTGTTGAAAACCATAGGACAATCAATCCATCCTCTTCAAGAGAGATTCTGTGTTCAACACACTTGTAGATAAAGGGAGATGAGTGGTCGCTTGCCACCTGAGTTCAATGACCAAAATGCCCTTCCTCATTTGACATCAGTTGTCATGCTAGAAAGGTTATTTTAGATATTTCACGTTTGATATTCACTCGGGCTTTCAGTTCGAGCGTAGTTAGACTTGGATTGGTACCGGTACAGTGGCACTGAAAAGTTCTTTCCCTTCCTTCACTGAGAAGTAATGAGGTGCATCCAGTACTGTCCTCTTCTGATCATATACTGTTCCAGCGGCGGATTGTCGAGGAGAAGGTGTATGTCTCTTTTCCTATCCTCTCTCCCTCTCCATCTTTGGTACTCTTTACCAGATTTTCTAGACATCAGTAGTACTCTTAAGAAACGTCTCTCTCTCTCTCTCTCTCTCTCTCTCTCTCTCTCTCTCTCTCTCTCTCTCTCTCTCTCTCTCTCTCTCTCTCTCTCTCTCTCTCTCGTGGAGTTCTAGAAATATGAGCTGTTTTGTTCTTCAGATTTAGGGTTCATTCCAAGTACGGAAAAACCTCAATCAATTTCGGTTTTTTTAGCACTAGCAACGCTCGAAACGTCCTAAATAGGAATTCGTTCATGCTATGAATGATGAATCCTACCTATATGTTAAGATTGAAAGACAAAATCAATCAAAAGCAAGTTTAGATACGACAAAGAAACAAAGGCTTTTTTTTAATGTTGTGTTTCGTTTACACTATGTTCTTTACGTTGAATTGAAGTGGTTGAATATTTTTGAACACTAATCCTTCCAATTTAATTTTTCCAACTTCTCCTTATGCGCTTCGTGTTTGGAAAATCTAAAACTATTAAAGAAATTGATACGTTCTAATCTAACTAGAAATGTTATATTGGCTACTTTCTTAAGTGAAGACTTCAATTTTTACAGCATTTTATTTAATGTAGGGTCATATATGGAGGACTTGTTTTCAAAACAATGAGTTCACAGGAGTAGTGTTTGATGATGTTCTGGCAGCTCTTGAAAGGTGGGATTCTTTGGGCATCAAGGTTTTTATCTATCGGGTATTTATCTTATTGTGTTTTCCTCCCTTCCCTTTTGCTGGTTTTCTTCTTTTGACCTTGGTTATCGCACTGTCAGGAATGAAAGTTAGATAGCTTTGACAAGGTTGTGTTTTATTTGAAAGTGGATGGTATTTGAACACTTGAAATGCAGTCTAGACAGTGGCCCTCCCCTTTCGACTGAAATGATGCAACATATGATTTCAAAAATACTTGAGAAACATAAAAAAATTGAATTTGGGGTGAGCGCAATGGCATTACCATGGGCTTGGATCATTATTGTTTTCTATATCTTTGTTTTTTGAATTTAAGAAACTATCAGATAATAGATATGATCAAGCAATGGCCAAATGAACATATGATCAACCGTCTTCTTCTGGTGAAAAAGAACAGAGCCTGGAGTGTTCGATGTAATAGATGGATTATTTGAAGTGAAAGTATGGGATGCATTTTTTTGTTTAACATATGCTAAAACTTGGCGATATGTTCTTTAATCTCAGCATCAATTGTGAGTACCCTTGGTATTATTGAAGAAAAAATGTAGCTTTTTCAAGACTGAACTAAAAGTTTTGATCTCTACTTTTGCTAAGACCACATCTGAATCTGTTAAGACTTCGTTGGCATAGAGAATTTTGTAGTTAGGCTTTTGACTTATCCTAGCTGTTGAAAATATAGTGTTGTTTTTTGAAGGCATAGCTCAAAGCCTTGATCTCTACTTTTGATGAAGTTTTTTGGAATCAAGATTTATTTTTGTTAGGCTTTTGACCTTGGTTTAGTTTGAGCACATATTTTTAGGAATAATGTAGGAAACCTATTGCACAATTTGTAAAGATGTAGGAAACCTATGTAATGAATGGCTTCTTTTGCATGTTTTTGATTCAAAATCCATTACTATAGTTATTGCAAAATTGTAATGATGTAGGGAACCTATTCTATGAATGGCTTCTTATGCTCATGTATGATGTTTTAGATTCAAAATTCATTATTTAGTCATTCAAAATTTTCATCATTTATTTAGTTTGATTAGAATGATGACCTGAATTGGAGAGTAAATGACCTGAATTGGAGAGTAAATGTTTGGAGAGCAGGTAAATTGCAAGGGCAAATCTATTCAAAATATTATTGTCAGCCCAATGAGCTTACCAATAGAAAGACCCCTCAACAATTAAAAAGACGCGGACAGAGTATTCATCTTGTTTTTCATCTGTTAACAGTCATTCAAGCAATCTTTTTAGCCCAAATCGTAGTACTATCACCACCCCATTTACTCCAAGAAAATTTCCGACGACTATGCAAACAGCAGTTCAGATCAAACTTAACTCCATAAAATACTTCAAACTGTGCACTAAAGAAACCTTCCGAATGCAATCCACAATTAAAAGTCGAGAAGAAAAATTTGTTTCTTCATACTAGTAGTTTATATTTTAATATTCTTTAACGGCGAAAGTCAAAATTGTTAGAATAGTAGTATTAAAAGAAGTGCTCAACTCTTGAGCTACTCTCTCTTTGCACTAAATGCACTCCCAATGCCATTGGGCCTAATGCCTCTCGGCTTTTTTTGTTTATTTTTCAGTTTAGGAAATAGCTGCAATACACACCCATTAAAAGTGTGTACCACATGCACCTATTGTATTATCCAGATTTTGTCACCTCATTGGCAATTGTAACATTTTTTAGTTTTTCGTAACTTTTTAGCAATATGATTTGTAACATTTTAGTATGTCTCGTAACTTTTATCAAAAATTCGTAACTTTTATTCGGGTGTGTATGATTCACACCTAAATAAGGGGTGTGTATTGTAGCCTTTTCCTTCAGTTTATTCTTCCTTTACTATTCTCTTGGTAAATCGCATCCAAAAACTTATGATCCAATCACAACTTTAACACAGTTGCATCAAAGAATTACTCCGTAACATGCAAAAACCATTCCTTTTAATCATTGTAACTCTTGTTTCTTTGATTAATAAAATTTCTTTGCCTTGCAAAAAAAAAAAAAACCATTCACACCAAAAATAGTAAAAAAACTTAACAGTTAATATTAACAAGGGCGACATACAAATAAACATAGCACTGTATCAAAGGAGAGACTAAAAACCAATAAATACGCTAATAATGGAGTAATGAAGAAGAATGAACCCTAAGTTTCACCAAGATATCTTGACTTGTCAATTCTACTCGTACAATAAAACCACTGCACTGCGAGAGAATCTTGGAAAGCTTAAAAGCTTTTGAGCTGCTCGGGAAAATTCCTTTTGCGAGTTATAACCTCCCATTCGCGCATTGATGACCATCTTTTGGAGCATCTTTGCATTCATCAGTAGAAATTGTACAAAAGACAAGTACAAGTGTAATTCATACCGTTCCAAACCGATAAACTTAACTTTCTGGAGACTAAATAACAAGCAAGTGAAAACCTTCTTTTGTGATGTCCAATAGCGCTTTTCATCAAAATCGCAAAGCCCATATAACTCGTCCTCAAAGCACTGCAAACAAAAGAAGGCATTAAGATGAAATTCTGCACAAGTTTAAGGGCATCAATGCAACTTTAAGGGAGAATGACTTCCTATGCTAATTAAAGGATTCAAAGTCTGCTTCAGAGGTAATCAAAAAGAGTACACACTATGTATGAGTGATTATGTGGTGCTCCGAGGACTTCCTCCACCACACAAGTTTAAGGGGCATCAATGCAACTTTAAGGGAGAATGACTTCCTATGCTAATTAAAGGATTCAAAGTCTACTTCAGAGGTAATAAAAAAGAGTACGCTATGAATAAGTGATTATGTGGTGCTCCGAGGACTTCCTCCACCACACACCGGAGAAGCACCTGGAGCACTACATCACGGTGTTACTGGAGCAATTACTAATTCCCCATTATGAAGACATAAAACACGATGGGGAAATATTTTCAACAACGTAGCGTCTAAACCCGAGAAATGGCTCATCTACATCTTCCTACAAAGAGGCCACCAATAAATTCCAGCATCCGCCGAGTACAACTGAGTGGCATTACCAACTAAAGAAAAGAAATAGGGTAGGCCTACATATCACGAATTAAAACCAAAGAAAGAGGCCAAGCATGAACACATCAGCAAGTTGGGCCCACCCCTGCACAATAATAACCAACTGGGTGAGGGTTGACTTGCTAATTTGATTCTTACTATATGTAAATTCTCAGCCACTTTCTCTGGTTTAATTCGTAGTCTGTAGACTTATTAAAAAAAGTGTACATTAAGTCATATTCACCGAAGTCATTCTATCTTGGGAAATAACTCCGAGAGAATTCATTAAGGAAATGGATCGGATAAAACACACCTCACCACATCTTCTGGACATGGTTATGACCAAAGTCTCTAGATTATGAGAACTTTCCAACATGCGTGCTATTCCAGGGAGGACTGAATCCCTGATAACCGTCTCGAGTGTCAAGCATTCACACTTCATCAGTGGAGAGCGCAATCCTTTTCCGTCCATTACAGATAGTAACTTGGCCCATCGTAGCCAAACACAAAAGAACAAACATAAGACAACCAATTAGAAGATTCTAAAGCTTGTTCAAAATCTGCCACAAGGTATTTGCATATATCTTAGACACACAGTGTATTTGTAACATTGTTTAATTCCTAAACCATGTTTCACTTCTTGCAATCGGAGCAACAGGTAACAACCAGATTTGAAAATCCAGGCTTCGTTACTTGGTGCACAAACTGATTAAAGTACTCTTAATGTAATTATCAAGCACAAGAACTAAAGACAAAAACATGGTCAATGTCCTAGCTCTGCAAGATTTTCACTTCTTACATTCACATGACTCGAACTCAAGATCTTTAACCTCATTAAATAATGTAAGAAGGATCAATTGAATCACGTCCAAGACAACTTCTTGACAAGACATAGATGAAAATCTGCAACCGTTGACACTTGGAGAAGTAAAATACTGACATTCTTCACAGCTACATTTTTATGTGCACAGTAATACCCTCCTTTAGAAATATGCACAAACATTGCTGGGGAATCTTTCAGTGTTGTGTGATTCACCTCCAAATACTAATGCTCCGTTTGATTCGGGCAGAAAGTGTTGGCAAAAAATCTTTTATGAAAAACGTTTTATGGAAAATGCCTTGCTTTCCCATGTTTGGTGCGACAAGAAAATACGGATACAATTCAAAGTTACAAAAAAAATACACCTTCATGGGAAAATAACAAAAATACCCTGTTCCGAATACAATTCTTATTCTAAACAAAAACTTCTATGAAATCAACCGACACAAAGGAACAAAATAGCAAGCTTAATTTTTTCAGGATTACGATACACGTCAATATTTACTTAAGTTATGAAGCACGTCGAAGTAAATGGCACAAAGCAAAGGATTATCAGGAGACCAACCTGTATAGCCCAATCACCCAAAGTAATCTTCTTCACATGAACAATGCGCTGGAAAAATCCTCCTAACATATCCGAATACCTTTCGTAATCTTCTGAACCATATGAATTTAGGATAGCATCAACCAAAGATGATACATTCGCCAACCGAATAACTTTATAACCTAAACTACCCGAAATCTCCAACGAATGAAGACAAGGAGCTGAAATTTCCAACACAGAAGGGTTTGCATCATCTTCTACTTCTTCTTCGTGGTCCCAAACGTCTCTCAGTATCAATTTCTTCACACTCGCATTACTAACATGCAAACGATTGAAACCGTAAAAGTAATACAACTCCAGTACCTCCAACACGGGACTACCTGCTAATAACTTCTGAATCACATCTTCACTCAACTTCGCACGCCCAATTGTCAATTTCGTCAGCGAATTCCAACAAACCACCACTTTGGGCATCACATTGCACATAGAAAACTGCAATGCTTTAAAAGACGAATTAGTATAGAGATGCTGCGGAAGCAAGTAATCATCAACCTCGTCAAAATCATCCGGTGACACCTTGAAAATAAGTTGAAGCTCCTCCGCCCCACTCCCCGTTGCAAACCGAGTCCACCGATTGACATTGGAAGCATAAACCGGCACGTACGCACACTTAACCACAAATTTCTTGAGCTTATCACACTTGCAGAGAGGTAGGGTATTATCAACAAACTTAACGAACTCACCAACGCTTTTGCCAATGAAAACGGGATCAGGGAGACGGAAAACGAGGGACGCTGTGCAAGTCCAAAGATGCTGCCACCGTCGGGACAAAACCTGGGTTTTGATGACCTCTTCAATGGGTAAGAAGGAGAGAACGTGGAGGCGTAAAGAGTCGGGCAAGGCGGTGATCCGATCGAGAGCAGGTTTTTGTATCCTGCTGCTGCTGGTCCTATGCCGTTTCGACAATTGGCTGAATGACAGGGAATTCTCGTCGTCGGAATCGGACATGATTTCCAAACTCTTGTGCCGTTTCGACGATTGGCTGAATGACCGGATAATATCGTCGTCGGAATCGTCATTTAGGGATGACATGATTGTCAAACTCTTGTTCGGATTTGGGGTTGCGTTACTACTGCTCTGGAAACTAGGGTTTCGGTTTGGAGTAGGATGATCTGAACGAAGTGCCTGTTAATTGAGCTCACAAGCCCTCTGTAGTAGGCCTGTCAATGGGCCGGATCCGATAAGCTTGGATCCGAATCCGGATCCGATATTCACAAATCCAAAAACGTTAATCCGGATCCGGATCCGAATTCCGGATATCCGATCCGAAAATCCGATCCGGTAATTTAAATTTTTTTGTCCTTTCTAGCTAGCTTGCTTGCTTACGGGTCGGATTTGGTTCGGATCCGATCGGGATCCGATAAGCTTAGATCCGATCCGGATTTTATTAGAATTTTCGGTTCCAGATTATCGGATCTGAAATACCGGATTCGGATACGGATCAAATCCGATCCGTTGGCAGGCCTACTCTGTAGTATGTATACACTCCATATTCCAATGCGCGTTGGTGCCACAGCCCTCTTCCCACTTTTCAACCAGGAAATTGCCCACGTGGTACTTACTCGGCAATCTCAGCCGTCCAAAATGCAATCCGACGGTTCGGAAGAGGAGAGAGAGAGTGGTCGGGTGAGAAGAGAGAGAGGGAATCAATCTCGGCCGTACAAATTCCAAGATCGTGCTCGGCATGGCCACGTGGTACGTATTCGGTACCCAAAAAAATTTCCTGTTTGAGAGCTGGGAAAAGAAACGAAAGGAGTGGAAAATTTGATTGGGTTGAGAGGAAAAGGGGAGGAAAAATTTGAAGATCACACAAAACGAATCAAAATTGGATTGTGCAGTCCAAGTCTATTTATAAGATTGGGGAGTTTTAAACTGTTTCCAATCACACTTTTTTAGATACGCGGTCCAAGACAATTGTGTAACCTCTACTCCAATGTATTGTAGGAAAAAGACTTGGGGCACGGAATAATCTCTCCACTAATTGATCCCTTATCTGAGTATATGATATTTAAAAAGTCCGTAAAATTCACTACAAAGAGGCGTATCATTTTGAGTCCAACCCGCCAGAGTTGTAAACTTTAATAGAAATGATCTCCCATAACTCCGAAAATCTTCAGCCTTATAGATGCAACAATCACTTCAAGATTCAGTCTTAGAATGACATATCAATGTACCTAAGTTAACGCCGAAGATTGGTAATTGATTTTCGCATTCTCCTTATAACACTTTTTTTGTCACCTTGTGATGCAATTACAAAATTAAGATTTCACTTGTATTCTCTTTCACACGTAGAAGAACAAAATTGTAAATTCACATCATAGGATGCCAAAAACGGAGTGTGATTATAAATAAGGAGAGAGTGAAAATCACTACCCCGAAGATTTTATCCCTCCATGTATGCACTTCAAAATCATCTGATTAATGAGAAAGAACAAAAAAATAAAAGCAATGCACGAAGATCCGACCTTACCTAGAAGAAGCAAAAGAAAGCAAAGCAAAAAAAAACAGAATAAATGAGTATTATACTTATCACTTTACACTACTCAATAATCAAAGAAGTTCAACCCATCTACAAAGACCAAACAGTTTCCCAAAGAGCCGTTGTATTTCACACAAAAATCCCACTCCTATCAGTACAACCATTAAAAATTTAAAAGACATGTTGGGCTCCTATCAGTACAACCACTAATCGAACAACACAACAGCACGGGGAGAAGCCCTTGGAAAGCTCAACAATTTGTGAGTAAGTCGGACGTATTCCTTGAAAACAGTACCTTCCGAGCATTGCTTGTAACCCGATTTCCTAATTTTGATGACCATCTTCTCAAGAACAGTTGCATTCAGGAGCAATATTTGCATGAGAGGAAGCACCGTTTCTTCATCAGCTTCCTTGAAGTCCACAATCTCAATAATCTTTAGGTGCAGGAAGGGGGAATAAGTCCTCTTGCATGAAGTCCAGGGGTTTTTTTCATCAGAGTCACAGTACGTGATAAATTCCTCGCAAAACATATACTACAGGTAAAGGGTTTAGTTTGGATACAACTAACTCAGAATTACCACCAATTCAAAAAAAAAAAAAAAAAAAAAACCTCATTGGAACATCAAAAGCAACAAAAATGATAAAAAGAATGGATGAAAGTGATTGTAAAAATGATTCTAAAAAGATAAATTAACATACATCTGTCCTTTCTAAATTCTCTCTCAAAAGGAGTACAATACAAAGGCCTACTTTGTACTCCTTTACTATGAGATAATAGTTGCAGCAATAATTTAATTAGTCGAAAAGAGATTTAGATCAAGTAATCCACAAGGAGATTCTTCCAAACAACTCACTCATACATAAAGAGAAAAATGAGGAAACATTCTTAGAAGATATACCTTATGGTATCGGGAACCCAATTCTACTACTAATTTCTCTATATAGGACGAACTTTGCAGCACGCTTGCTATACCGGGACTGTCCCATTTCATGACACGAGTATGTAGTGCTAAAATTTTGCAACTTGACATCGGAGAAGGCAGACCTTCCACATCACCCCAGGATAGAACCTTAAGAAGGAAAGAATCAAATGGATCATAACCAATTTGGATAAACAATGCTCTACTTATGAGTCATGATTGCTTTATGAGTAATAATTTGGAAGCACCCTTAAGCAAGTAAACTTTGCAAAAATAATCTCCAAAGAAAGATGAGGTGTGTTTATTGTTTAGGGGACCTAACATAATCTGAAAAACAGAGGGCATGATCAATTCGTGATTGTGAAACAAAATGCAAAGAAAGACAAACCTGAATACACCAAGGCCCCAAATGAAGTTCCTTTACATGTTCAAGTCTCTCAAGAAGCTCCAGCAATTGATTTCGCAGTTTTTCGTGATTATCACCATCGTGTTCCCCTGAAAAACTGAGGTTGGCTTTGACAAGAGAAGAGACATTAACTAGCCGAAACCTACACTGCTGGAAATTCCCCAAAAGTGCTATGCACTGAAGATTAGGAGCTGAAATTTTAGGACATAGTCGCCATATCCAATAAGACCAATAAGACATTGTCGTAAGACCAACTTTTTGAGGCTTGCTGAATTAATATCCAAAGGACTGGAAGCACGAACCTCTTCCATATTCAAATACTCCAAAACTGGGCAACCAGATAATATCTTCGCAATTGCTCCATCACTTAGATATACAGAATCCAAGGTCAGACTCTTGAGCAACATCCAGCTAATTTGACCACTAGGCGCAATTACAATATCACTACTAGATAGGCTCAAAATCCTCAAAGATGAGTTGGTGAATAGATGCTGAGGCAATCTGCAGTCTGCTGCACCAGTTCGGAAATACAAATCTAGGTCTTCCACGTTTTTATTAGTTGGCGAAGCGTATCCAACGGCAAACATCGGGCGGAAATGAATCATCGCTATTGCATCTTATGTGGAGCACAAACCTTTTAATATTGGAGCTCTTGAACAGAATTAGGGTGCCATTGACGGAGGCCACAAACTTACGTAATGTTTCGTATGTTCCTCTCTTGAAAACAAGAGTCGATGTGGAAGTCCAGAGGTTTTGCCATCTTCTTGATAATGCACCAGTTCCAGCAACATCTTTCATGCGCAAGAAAGACAGGATGTGAAGGAGCACCGAGTCATGCAAGGCGCTGATTCGGTCTAGACTTTGATTCCTTGGAAGTTTTGGTAGAGGCATCATTGTTACTTCTTCATTTGTTCTCTCACCCTCTTCCTCCTCCTCCTCTTCTTCCTCTTCTTCTTCCTCTTCTTCTTCACTTTCATGGTCTGAATAATCGCCTTCATCATTCATGGTTTAGGCTCTATATTCGTCTCTAAAGACCAGTAGATGAGCTGAGAGAACAGCCACCAACGGAAGGCTTCAGAAAATATAGCATAAAAGTTCCTTTGATGCAACAATAAATAAGAGTTGAAGATTAAACAGACAAATATTTTAGTGTTCTCTTGCAAGTGCAGAGGGAGGGCCTCAGGCGTGGATTTAAGTGGCCCCACTGATTTGAAAATTCTCTCATAACAAGTCTACTTCTATTTGGTATTTCACTCCAGTGGCAGAGCCCGCTATACCAGTTATATTGCTGGTGACTGCTACTACTGAGGGGACAGTTTCTATTATGAATTGTCTGAAGAACCAGCGGTGAAATCAGATGGTCATCAGTGAATGAGTGATGCATGATCCCGTATATAGAGAATTAATAGATGAAAGCCTGAAAGTGTAAAAAAAACTTGGAAAACAAAAAACTCGACGTGGTCTATTGAAAAAACTTGCACTTGGAGCTTCACTAGTAACTATTAAGTTTTGTTCTTATTTTCAGTAAATAATTTCTTTTTATGATCTCTTCACCGTTTCTTGTGTTTTCTTTTTTCTTTTGCTAAGGTTGTGTTTTCATATTTTCCCCAACTGGCACAAAACCCTGGCTAGGCCACTAGAAATTTGTCCGAAAAAGCCCCCACTATGATAACGAGGCCCGTTTTATCAGTGTCAAATGTGAATCTAGATACTTGAACTTGCAGTCGAGAAACCTAGCTCTGCTCCTGGCCTCTTTGTCATCACCGAAAAGATCACACCCCAAGTTGAAAACTTCAAGTTTTTTTTTTTTTTTTTGGTTCTTTAGCAGGTCATAGATGTCAGATATCCATCCATGACCAAAACATCTTTATTAGACCTTCACGAAGCAAGCATTTCGATTCGAACTTAACAAGACCTATGCAAAGTACTCTGTTATGCATTTTAATCATGGAGAACTCCTACATTACCAACAAAACGCATTAAAAAAAAGGGATTAAAGTGATTTGGGTCCAAGGTGGCCATGGCCATTATTTTATGGAAAAAAGACCCCTAACACTAGTATGAAACATAAGCTAGTGATTTTCGCAATCCTTTGTTCAATAGATACACTTTTCTCTGTCTTTGTCATAACGAGGGTAAATACTTAATACAAGCCCTTAATTACAAAACAAGAAAAATAGAAAACTTAATAAGAACAAAATTTAATAACCTAGAGGGGAATTTATGTAACTCGTCCATAATAACAACCGAAAACTGTAGAATAGAAAACGTATGGCTAGAATGAAGGCTCAAACAGATTGCATAACTGAACCAAAAACATGGAGTATTGTTTTGTGAAAAATAGGATCAACAAATGCCAGAATTCAAGCCAACAGAAGTGCACAAACCCAAATGCAGTTTTCAAAGCATCTCCAACAATTCCTAGGAATTTTGCCTAGGAAAAATGCAATTTTCGATTATGGCCAGCCACTAAATCAATGGGTATCCCAACAGCCTCCTCAACACCCTAGGCATTAGAAATAAAATAATTTTTTTCTCACTCTAGTTGAACTTCAGGACAGAATCGGAGCAAGCTCCATCTCCTCCCAAGCCTTGTCAAAAAATTGGAGCAGCCCACCCACAGATCGCCAGCTACAAAGTCGGCTTACGCGGATTGGGCTCCAACGGCCGGATCTTCCCAGCGTCAACCTCAAATTTGGGCACACGGAGTCAACCTCGATCTTCATCAGCGTCAACCTCGATTTTCAACGGATCTTCAAAGGTCGGATTTATGCAACACAGCAGGAGAGAGAGAGAGAGAGAGAGAGAGAGAGAGAGAGAGAAGCACAGGCGAGGCTACAGTGACTCGCCGGGCGTAGCGAGCCACTGTAGCAGATGTTGAGCTGCCGAGTTTCATGCCGAGGCTGCTGGGTCTGGTTTTGAAGGGTTTCACTCGGCAAAACCCCCAAATGGGAGAGATGCACTAAGCTCCATTTACTCAAAATGAGACTGATTAAACAAAGAGAAGGGAGAGAGAATTAGAGTGAGAGAAGTGAGAGAAACAGAAAAATGCCGTCTTGCAATAGTTTAAGAAGTCCACTCTGTGTGTGTGTGTGTGTGTGTGTGTGTGAGAGAGAGAGAGAGAGAGAGAGAGAGAGAGAAATACCTGATTTTAGTGAGAGATGCAGATGCGGATACGAAACTTGTGATCGCCGATTAGGGTACACTGTGAAGAACTGCGAGAGCGGGAAAATAAGGAGGAGAAAGCAGAAATGAGCTTGTTTACAGCAAAAGTCCAATGGGATTTAAATCCATGGGTTATTTACCGAGACACCCCTATGAGTTAACATTTTTCACCAAACACGACCTACAAGAAAAAAACTTACGACGAAACCCCTTATAAGTATTAAAATAATGGGAGAATTGCTATAGGGTCCAATATAACTATTACATAAAGTCTAAGGTCCACACCATAATTCCCTAAGACATTTAATCCACACGTGGAACCAAAAGACAAAAATACCCCAAACGCTTATGAAGTGAACTCTCCGTTTCCATCAGTTTCTAGAGCCATCCTCACTCCGAAAACCTAGGGGGGCTGGCGAAAACCTAGGGCTCGCGCAGACGTCGTCCATTGATCGGAAAACAACTACTCTACTCCAACGACCGGCAAAGAGCTACTCCACTCCATCGATATCGAACAAATGTTCTACCCGAAGTGTTGAATTGGCGTCGTCATTCAAGGTATTACACTCCAATCATTGTTTTCCGACAAAAATTTATTAGTTTATGCCAAATGAATTGATTGTTCTAGTGATTGTACACAAAGACATGTCGAAAACTGTCAAAAAACACTACAACAATGTGATTATTTGCTCACTCAATTTTTGCTCTCTCCGAAACGAAAAAAACCCTAGAAGATGTCGTCAGCTGTTGCAATAAAGTAATAATAGACGAGCAATGTCGTAGTCAATATGTGGATATCTGTTAATCGTTAATGGTGTCAACTTGCGTGCCATTTAATTACGTTTTTGTGTTAATTTTGCCAATTTTTCCTTCTGCTGCCACATTTTTGGTTATATACTACAAGATGTGCATATCTGCTAATTGTTATCATTTTTCATAGCAAGTGTTTATCTGTGTTTAAAAGCACTACAAAAAATGTGGTTATCTGCTAATTCTTATCATTTTGATAAAAAATTGTTATGTGCTGTCAAATGTGGTTATATGGTGTCAAATACATATTTACTAATCGTTATTATTTTGATATGATGTGGCTATCTTGTCTAGTAGATGTGGATATCTACTAATTCTGGTTGTCAATATGTGGATATTTGCTAATTGTTAATAGTGTCAACCTGTTTGTCCCTTAATTATGTTAATATGTGGACAGTACTCATCATGACTTTTCCTTGTTTCAACAGCAATGGCGAAAAAGAAAACTGCAAAAAGGGTTTGGCCAGAAAAACAAGAATCTTCAAAGAGGAGAACAAGATCTGCCATTAAAGTTTCACCTATACAAATAGATTCCCAAAGTACACAATCACCACACAAAAAAATCCCAAAAGTCAACAAAAGGAGGACAAAAGAAAGCACAAAAAGAAGGTAGGAATTCCAGTTCAACCACAGATCTCATATACCCAACCAAAGCCGAAGCACAAGCTTAGCAAAAAAGAATTACAGAAACTAATACAACAAGTGTATAAAAAGGCAGAAGAAGAAGAAGAAGAAGATGAAGAAGAAGAACATTATGAAGAAGAAGAAGGAGATGATGAAAAAGAAGAAGAAGATGAACAAGAAGAAGATGATGAAGAACAAGAAGAAGATGATGAACAAGAAGATGATGAAGAAGAGGGAGATGATGAAGAAGAAGAAGAAGATGATGATGAAGAAGAAGAAGAGAAAGAGCATGAGCAACAAGAAGAGAAAGAAGAAGCAAAGCAAAAGTTGCAATCAAAACCCAAAAAAAATGCCCGTTCAAAACAGAGGTATGGTCAACTATAAACTTCTGTAAGATAGATGTGGCCATCTTATAGCTATTTTTGAACTATATTTGATTGTTTAATCACATTTTACGGAATAGATGTGGCTGTCAAATACCAGGTTTTTCAGTAGATGTCTTTAAATTGTTGTTTTTTCATTAGATGTTCAATTAGTTTTTGAGCTTTGTTTTTTCACACACCTGTCTTGAATGTCTATTGTCCAGGTCTAGTCCAAAACCTGCTTCTGGTATTATAAAAAACAAGCGAAAATCTCATGCTTCTAGAAAAATCAGATCAAAGCCTACTGCTTCCACAAAAACCAAAAGGCCAGCTCCAAAAACAACAGCAAAAAAGAGGAAGCCTAGTGCTTCTCTTGAAAAAGAAAATGCAAAGAAGCCAAAGACAGAGCAGAAGGGTGCAATCACAAAGAAGAGAAAGAAAGAGGGAGCTTTAGCAACCGCAAAGAAGCAAAAGAAAGAGCCAGAGGTTCAGATCGCAAAGAAGCCAAAAAAAGAGCAAAAACCAGATGTTGGTTATTTGCAGTACAGGTAACAATGGTTTTTCGCAAAACTACAAGAGTATCTGAATTTATAGAATAGATGTCAGGGAAGAGCGGACGGAAAGAGGAGGCCTTTGCTCTATCTGCTTCTTCCTTTTCCCAGGAATAAACAATATTTGCTGTTAGCTCACTGGGATAAGAGGGATCAGGATAAATGGATGGAGGTTAGCTTCTACTTGATGGCTCGGGTCAGGGGTTACTGGTCGAGCCGCTGGAATGGAATGAGATAAGAATCTCTGGAGATCTTTCCTCTTCTCCAATTCACCAACTATCGGGACCAGAACCGTTTGATCCTATTCTTCGTGCCTTCTCTCAATAGCCCATGTGATGATTTGATGATCGACGAAGAGCAGCTCAACCTCGAAACTAAAGTAGCTAGCTTCCTCTCTGTCATTTGAGAAGGAAGGACCGTGCTGGATAGTCACCCATCACACGGCTCTCAAACCCAACCTGTGGTGGATCCCGGGGGACAAAGTCGTCGATGGTGTGGAGTTCCATTCACTTATTCCCCAGTTAGAGTGAAAGGAAAGAATAATTCATTTTTGGGGCCTTAACTTAAAATCAAGCGTAACTACCCAATTCACGCTCTTCCCCGCAATATGCCCAGTTTTTTCTCTTTGGAATAGATGTGCCTATATAATGCCTATTAGTTTTTTGAATAGCATGTTTAAAAATAGATGTTGCCATCTAAATCATCTTTTTAGTTTTTCAAATACTTGTAATGGATAAGGAAGGACTGATTATGGAGTAGATGTGGCTATGCAGAGCATGTATTTTGAATAGATGTCCCTATGTAAACCCTGTTTTTGGCTTAGACGTGGTAATCTTGTGCAGGTCCAATCTTGTTCCTGTGGTTAAGCTGCTCAACAATACAACAATTACAACAAAACAGAAGAAAGAAATCCATAAATCACCGTTTGGTTATCTACTGTTGGGTATAATTGATGACCTTGATGAAGATGACGATGAAAGCGACAGTGAAGACAATGCTGTCAAAGAGCCTTATGAGACTCATGTGAGGAAAAATGATCTTGACATCTTGCATTTGATTCAACGATACCAGAAAGGCACTGAAGGGGAGTTCAAACTAGGGGCTAAATCTGTTTGGTTGAAAGAAAATGAGCTGGCACTAATATTTGGAATCTGCTCTGGAGCTACTCCAATTACATTGTCCGTCCATCCAACAAAACCAAAAACAAGATTTGCCGATCAAATTATGGAAGTCGATACAAAGGGTCAAAGGATAATAAGCATCAAAAGCCTAAAATCGTACTTTGATTGAGTTGTGAAAAAGAACACCGATGAAGATGCAAAGGATGTAGCACTTGTTCTAACTCTCTTTGTGTTAGCTACCGTCTTCTACCCAAACACAGGTTCTAGGATATCGTGGTCTTATCTTGAATATGTTTGTGACTTGGAAAAGAGCAAATCCTATACATGGTCAAAGTTAATCACCAATGAACAAATCAAAGATCTTGAGACCAAGACTCCAAATAATGTTCAGGGATGCACCGTGGGACTTTTGGTAAAGATCTCTTCACCATACCTTGTATTTAAGATGTGATTATTTATATCAATGTACAATAACTTTTACTTCTCCTTCAAAACAGTATTGGTTGTGTGAGCACACGCAGCTAGCAAACAAAGGAGAAGCAACAGCATTCCCGAGGTTCAGGCTTTAGAAACTAACTGACCTCAACGAGTCTTTGAAAAATACCACATTGCAGTCTCTTGAATTGGATGAGGTAAATACAGTAATCTTAATTTTTCTTTCAAGACAACCACAATGTATGATTAACTATGAAGTAATTGCTTTCTATTTCCAATAAAAGGTGTTAGACTCTACGTTGGAGCCAACTCCAATAGAGAGGGAGATGTTGCAAATAGTTGATCTAGGGGAGCAGCAAAAAACAAATGAGGAGAGGCAGCCTCAAAACCCAAACTCAGATCTCCTAAAAGAAGTAGAAATGCTCAGAAGAGAAAACAAGTGGTTGAGGGAACAGAACCACAGAAAGAATGAAACAATTGAGTTCTATCAACAGAAGCTTGCTGACTATGGATTTGTATGTGAAGCTGAACAACTTGAGAAGCACATAATGATGAAACGGAACATCAGCTTGGAAATGGATGTTGCCAAAATGGTATTACAAAATGACATTACAAGTGAGGAAAAAGAGCGGTTGTGGAAACGAACATCAACTTGGAAGTGGAAGTTGGGAGCATCATGGTAGACAATGACATAGTGAAGGAAAAACTAGATGATGTCTTGGACACCATTGATGACATTGAGGCTCACAAACTAAGCCAAGAACTTGAGGTACTTTAACACTTTGCGTTATTTCTCCATGTTTCACTAGATGATGTGGTCATGTTAAGATAAAATAGATTGTTTGGATTGGATGTATATTTGTTTCTGAACAATTTGAATAGATGTGGTTATTTTACTTTTTCGATTTTCTGATGGCAGCAAAATCAAAAAGAAAAAGACAAGTAACCAGAATTGCAGAATCAGGGTACCATTGGACACGAGAGCAATGAAGACAACGAACCAGAATCGCAGAATCAGTGTACCATTGGACTCGAGAGCAATGAAGAATGCAATGATAAGAGGGAAGCAGAATTTGTGAATGAAGCTACAGTTGAACATGAGAAGGATGAAGAAAACAAGGATGAGATCATGGGCACGTGTGATAAGAAACAAGAAGAGGATAATGACAGTACAAAACCAAAACAGAGCGACCATGAAATGGTTACAGATGAAGATCTGGAACGGACAATAACTGTTGCTTGCAAGGGAATAGGAGTTGAAGAAACCCAGAAAAAGAAGCCACACCGTCAAAAGGTAGAAATAGACCCATCATCGATGGTAAAGAGAGTCACACAGAGGGAGACAAGATCAGGAAAGAGGATACATGATTACATCTACACCGAGGATGAGAAGAAGAAGAAGAATGTTGAGGATGATAAGAAGAAGAACAAGAAGGATGCGGAGAAACAGAAGAAGGAAAAGGAAGAAAAACAAAAATGGATACCTCAAAAATCAAGACTATATCACATGCTCCCAAAAGAAGATAGGGATCTCTTGGATCAAATATGTGATTGCGAGAGACAATATGATGTGTAAGTACTCATACATGAAACATATTCTTTTTTTTTAAATATCGTTTCATTTTTATAAAATAATGTTTTGCCTTATTGTTAAACACAGTATTGTTGTTTGGACAAACTTGGAATCACAAGAAACCATCGCACTACAAGACATAATCCAGCTTCTGGAAGATTGAGACACCGCAAACGCGGTAAAAGAATCTATGTTATGCTGTTACAGAGAATTTTTTTTGCATTTCCTTTGATAATATAACGTAAAGAGGATGCTATACAGGTAATCGATGGATTTGCCAATATGCTGGAGAGGCAGCAGGAAGCACGACAAGCAAATAATGGAAATAATGCCTATTTCACATGCATGTGCTAGGTAAGAATAGATGTGGCTATGTAATATGACTTTCCTACGATAAATGTTGCTATCTAATGGTAGTTATTGGAATATATATGGATGTGTAATCACATATTTGGGAATATATGTGGCTATCAAATGCCAGTTTTTTCAGTAGATGTCTTCAAAATTGTTTTTTTACTTCTTGCAAATTGAAATGGTTTGTTTGCTTCTGATCTTGGATAAATTTTTGCAATAGATGTTTAAATTCTCATTCTCCTTCTTCGAACATGCAGAGTTTAATCACCACCTCAAACCATGAGAGTGTCAGACAGTGTCTCATCGATGAGAAGCTTCAAAAGGTCTATGACATTATTCTGGAGCATGGAACCGGTTACTATCGCTACCTTGTTTTCCCAATGAATTCCACGGGGAACAGGAAAGTAACAAAAGGGGTTACACCATCCCATTGGACTCTTTTGTTGTATGACCTGGAAGAGCAGATATGGAAGCACTACAATTCTCTGTCCAGGAAAAACTGTGCATACCTCGTAGACGCAACACAAGTGGTACAAAAAAATACACATTTATTCCAAATATCTGACAACCCATATTCTAATATTGGCAATGAGGTTAACATTTGCTTTGTAAATACAGAAAACATATGTGGAAGGTTTCATAAAGACCAACTTCAATGCAAGGCCAAAATTCCGGCTATCATCTTCACCGATTGTCTTTGAAGCACACAAATTTGATGCTCCAATCATATCGGTTAAGAATGCCCCTCAACAAATGCCAACATCGTAAGCTTTCATTGTCTCTGTGTTCAATTGATTTCCGTAATTGTGCTATGTAATGCAACAAAACTCATACATGACTTGTTTTACTTTTGGTTTTGTATTACATATGGCTACTAAAAGGCAAGTTTTTGAATAGATGTGGCTATGCAATTTCTCTTAACATTTAACTACTTTCTTCAAAAATACGCAGGGTTGATTGCGGGATACTTGTCTGCTACATAATTTCTCTATTGGAATCTCAATAAGAAATCCCTAGTTCAATAGAACAGCACAGTGTTGAGGAATTCATAGTTCATCTGGTATCCAAATTTCTCAATGATGCTGACAGGTCTTGGAAACTTGAAGATTGGCAAACATTATTGCTATTGAAACAAGAGCAGGAAAAAGAAAATGCTATTGTAGACACCCCGATTTTGAACCCGGGATCTGCTCGAGCATCCCCAATGATGAAATGGACCAATTACAACTACCCGAAACTTGTGAGAGTGGCTTGAACTTGATCAAAATCAACCAAACAACACCCAAGCAATCAAAACAGCCCAAACCAACCCAAGCATTGTTGAACCAAGCCAAACCATCAATCTGCCACCAAGAACCTTGAGCGCTCAAGCTTGAGGCTTTGAGCGCTCAACCCTGGGAAACACCTTGAGCGCTCAAGCCTACGGCTTTGAGCACTCAACTCTGATCCAGTCAGGAATCTGCAGAGTATCTCATCATGAGATTTCATGCAGAGGGGAGCGTTTAACCACCTGTATACGTCTTGTATATGTATAATACGTCCTACATTGCTATAAACTACACCTAAAACTACTCCTAACCCACTTTCAAATACAAACCCACTTCCTCTCTCTCCTCTCTTCCCTCCCACTCACTCTATAAAAACCACTCAACACCCCTGGTTTTGGGGTTACCATTTTTTCACACACAGACCAGTCCTCCTACAGCCCTGAAATCGTTCATCACTCTCTCTCTACAAAATCATCCATTCATCACCCAAACCATTGGCCAAAAACCATCTGTCAAGTTCCAAATTCGACCCTTGTTCATCAATTAATCACACACATTGTCTCATCTACCCAGAATACCAACCAAAAATCCCTAATCATCAACCACCAAGCTCAAAATCAAGTTCAAGCTTTCAATCAAGTTCAAAAGGTAGTTAAACATGTGATATACTCACTGTTTTGATCCCTCTGAGGAAGACCAGTGAGTTCAAGCAAGTTCTTTATACTTGCATTGAACTCACAAAGGTCTAAAAGTTGTTAAAAATGCTTTCAAAATCTACAGCTACAACAGGGGTTGAGCGCTCAAGCCTCAGGTCTTGAGCGCTCAAGCCCAGTTCTGAACAGTTTCTGTTTTACTGATTTTTGTGCTTTCTCTTGGTTTTGATCATTATTTAATAGTTAACTATGTTCATGTAACTCTCAAAATAGCTTATTTCTACCTCAAAATCACATGCATGAGTGTAAGTTAACTATTTTTATGATGATCAAACATCAAAATCTTTGCAAATCTCATATTTGAGTGCAAAACAGTGACTGAACCATCTTTAGTTACTCTTGTTTAATATGTTGGAGGTTCTGAGAATCATCAAAAATCTATTTTCAAGTCAAAAACCAGAAAGCCATATTATGACTTGAGCGCTCAAGGTCATACCTTTGAGCGCTCAAGCTGTTCTAGGGCCATTTGTTGGTTGCTAGTTGTTTCGATGATGGATCACAGTTTAACTCCTTTCGGTGTGTGTGTGTGTGTGTTGTCATATTTATGCTTATGATCTAGATTTCTCTCTCACATACTCTTTTTGAGTGTTTTCCTTTGTTGATTCGTGGTGGTCTTCTTCTTTTACCATTCTTTAAAAGATCAAAGCTGTATGTTTTAGTCTATTTCTTCATTAAAAGGGTTTATTAGCGATTGATCTTACAAAGAATGAGCAAAGAAGTGGTGAGGAGGCTTGAATTCATAGAAACCAGAAACCGGTTTGAGCGCTCAATCGATGAGCCTTGAGCGCTCAAACCGGTTTGGAAGGTTGAGCGCTCAAGCCATCATCTTTGAGCGCTCAATCTCTATTCTTGAATCCAGATTGCAAGTCAGTTTATTAAGTCTTATGTTCATAATTTCTTGAGTTATTGTACAGTTTCTGTTATTTCTTATCTTCTGTAAGTATTTGTTGTAATTTCTTCTTTTTTATTGTCATCATCACTCATATAGATCACGTGCACAAGCATCCACCGTAGAATCGTATCTTTTGTGTATATATTGTTGTTATATGATTCCCGTCCCCGATTCCCTATTTTTGTGAATAGATCGAATTTCAAATATTTTCAAAATCCCACAGAATGTCGAGTAGAGACCGGTTCACGGACCGGGAGAGAGGGGTGCCGTAAAACCCTTCCCCTCTCGTAACCAAACCCCCGAACCCGAGAAATCTTTGGTTCCGCCATGATCAGTGAAATCTTTTTCAAATGGGCAAACGAGTCATATTTTTATTGGTTTCTCGGGTTCGGACCTCAAATCCGGGTGGCGACTTTAACAATCACAATCTTTTCAAATCCTAAACCGAACCATTTCCGCGGGCCGTCCACAAGCTAGCGACTCTGCTGGGGATATAGGATTAATATATATTTTATTTAATTACACTTGTGCAATTTTTTATTACACTTGTGTAATTTTATTGAAATATGTGTTAATCAAAGTGGGTTTAATTTGAAAGATGTTTTGTGGGATTTTTCAAATGTTTGAAATTTGGTTTTGCATTTCACCTGCATGGTTCTTAGCCCCGCTGGCGTGTTTAGGCAATCCTGCCCGGCTTGCCGGTGACAGGGAATCCCGAAATGCCCAACAGCCCTCGACCGTGATAAATCACATCGTCACTACCGTTTTTAACGGTGGGAGGCGGTTTTGATTTTGAGTCCGGGGTACCCTCAATGACCAAAACCAGCCTGTTGCATATAATTAGCCATAGAACCCCACGTTTAGCAACCCACCCGTGCGTTAAGTTTACGTGTTCCATCATGTTAACATGCTATGTGTTACCGCTTTCCTCGCCATGCCATGTTGCATTCATGCATTTGCATTGTATATAGTCGTCGCGAGCGTCATTCCGTGTGGATATTCCGTTTAGTTTTAGTGCCTCTGCGGTTAGTAGGAGATTGCCTTGGCCCGATGATGAGTCGTGCATCCCATATGCGCGTTGTTCTTACGAGTTAGCCTTTAGGATGACCGGACGTGGGAAAATTGGGATCATCAAATTCCTAAACACTGATCTAAACGGGTTTAAGGGACATTGGCCCGAGGAGGGTCAATCGCCCTTAGGCATCTGATCTTAGATCATTGTCGGAACTAGTATGGACCAGAGTTTCCCAAATCCGATCATCCGATATCAAGGACTTATCACTTAAAAGAAAACTTGAGGATTGGGGCAATCTTCCAAAGCTGTCGAGTTAAGTCTAGGAGACTTTAAATCCATGGAGTTTGAGATACCTCCGGTGTTGGTCGTGCCCAAACGGCCGCCCGTGTTTCGGACTAGCCTTGGAATCGCTTGTAACTGGGTTGCTACACCTCATTGCTTTGTCTCGGATGGTCAAGAAAGGATAACGGTTGCGATTTCAACACCTAGGATATAGGTTGAAGTCGTAATTGCCGAGTAAACGACTTACCCGTGGTGTTGACATAATCTGCTGTGCAAACGATTCCAAGTGAGATCCGAAACCGGTAGACCAACCCTAAGGCTAGAAATAAGACTAACTCCGTGAGTTGAGATTCGGCGAGACGATAGTGAGCAATTGTAAATCATTCTTCTTGTGCATAATAGACACATCGAGTACACATCTGAGTCCGGCTTTTGCTTTATGTTCAGTTTTTGAACCATTGGGCCTGCAAAGAAGAAGAAGACCTTACCTGTTTGGACTCGACCTCCCGGACAGAGATTGTCTAGATCTTTATCACCAAAGGCCGAGCCGAGTATGGCAGCTGAACAGGAACAAGATCCCCCAAATGAGTTTGAACGACTGAGAAAGGAAATGCATGATGAGAGGGTCCGGAATGACACCCGAATCGCCCAACTTATGGCAATTATGGTTAACATACAAGGCCGACTCCCCCCACCTCAGCAGCGGATGCCCGACGGTGACGCTCGGGATCAAGAGGACCATAATGATGAACATCCGGAACAGCCCCCTCCCCCTGAGAATCCCCAATTGGCTGAAATGCTAGCTAAGATACTCAAGCTAGAAGAATTTGTGGCCAAAAGTGAGAAGCGAGCCATCGCCGGTTTTGACATGAACAAACTCTGCATCTTCCCAGGCGCTAAGCTCCCTAAAAAGTTCAAACATGTGGACTTTGAGAAGTTTGATGGGACTGGAGATCCGAGGGGACATTTTCAGGCATACGTAAGCTCCCTCTCGTTACAAGAAGTCGATGAGCCTGCCATGGCGCAGATGTTTCATGAAACCCTTACAGGACCCGCACTCCAATGGCTTTTCTTCCTTGACGTTTCAAAGAGACAAACTTGGGAAGAAATGGTGGCTGCTTTCATTAAGCAGTATGAGTATAATGTCCAGCTTAAGGTCACTACTCGTGAACTTGAGAGTATTAAGATGAAAGAAAAGGAATCATTCGTAGATTTCGTGAAAAGGTGGAGAGCAAAGGCTGCGCAAATGACCGATCGTCCCAGTGACAAAGATCAAATGCGCATCATAACCAAGAACCTTCAACCTGATTTGGCTCAATACATGGTCATGGCCCAAGCACATAACTTCGAGACTTACTTTGAGATGGGTCTGTCGATTGAAGAAGCCATGCAAAGTGGGGTGTTGAAGAGAGGAGATCCTATCCCCAAACCCAAACGAAACTACATTGGCAACACCTCTTCCCTGTATGCAAACCCCAGTTACACAGCCGGTACCTCATCCAACTCCTTGAATCACCAACCCCATAAAACTGAACCCATAAATGTCATCTTGTCTCAACCAACTCAATCTACTCAACCATCACAAAACCAAAGAGGACGGCGTGTCTTCACCTCTCTTCCCCTACCTCTACCTGTTGTTTTCGAGTGACTCGTACAACAGGGGAAGATTAAACCTCTCCAGCCAGCTCCACCTCCACAAAATCCCCCACCATCATATAACCCTAACACCTTCTGCATATTCCACCAAACACCCGGCCATCCCACTGAAAGATGCCAGCGCCTGCGTCATGAGATTCAAGATCTCATTGACAACAAACAAATCCGAGATCCTACCGAAAAGCCCAACATCCTCACAAATCCTTTGCCAACCCACAAAAGAAATATTGATATAGGTCAGATTACCCTCAGCTCCACTCAAAAAGACCTAAACCCCACTCCATTTGACCCGAGCCAGTACATCATACCCGAAACAGATCCTAAGCCCATTGTACCTATACCAGATGAATGCGGGGCATGCTTTCTTGATGCGCATTTGAACCCCACTATATGGCAAGAATGGGGTGATTTGATAATGGCTATGGAGGCTCGGGAGTATGAGCAGATGGTGGCCGATAATGTGGCAAATGAAGAACCTTGGCCGCATAATGAACAGCTTAATGAAGGACCCCCACTTAGCGCCATGATTAATCAACTTTGGGATCCGATGTTGGCAGATCCGCTTGATGGATTTGCACTTCCTAATCTATTTGAACCTTTTCCTGTGATGCAACCAGTAGAAGAAGGACAAGGACAGAATTGGCAAGAAGAGGCTATAGCATTCAATGGCGCACAAGAAGATGAATGGGATCCCACACCAAATGAATGGCAGCTCATGGATCCAAACGATCCTTTGGATGAATCCACACTTCCCATGTTCTTTGATGAGACATATTTTCCAATGCCACCGTTGTGGGAGGGTCGCCCTGATTTCTCCATGATAAGTGAGCATGCGATAAATCGAATGACAGAAGGGATATAATTCACACCTTATGATTACATAGTTGATGAGAATCTTCCGGCACCTCAAGTGCAAATCCCGGAGGATTGTAATGTCATGGTGTTGAACGGTGATCTACCCGATGTTTGGGGACAGCAAATGGAGGAAAATGTTGTGGCAAATATGTGGGTCAATCAGAATGAAGGCATAGCACTCTCACCGATGTGGGTTGGAAACAACGAGGTCTGGGCCGTTAACGAGACAGCAATGGAAAATGGAGATGTATGGAGCGAAGCAATTGTGGAAGGGATTACCAAGGGTTTGGAAGAAGCCAGTATTGCAAAGGGAAAGAGAAAGGCGGAGGGGGATCTTGTTGATTTTTACACGGACTACACTGATTTGTGGGGGGATGACATTGACTCGGTTCTTCATCTTCTTCAAAGTGGTCGGTTCTATCAGCCTTCTCAGATGTTTACCGGAAATACCTCTAACCCACCACCAAATACTGTAAACCAGCCACCTTTCAACCTAGCTCCACAAAACAACCTAGCTCCACAGAACAACCCAATTCCACAAAACAACCCAACCACACCACACTATCCAAATAACCTCAATGACCCAATTGCTAATCCAATTGATTTCCAAAACCTTTTTAACCCAACAACCAACCAATCCCATGCTACCTCTGTAGCCAACAGTCGTGTGCCTCGTTCAAAACTTCCACCAACCGCCGAAGAAAATCCCATCCAGAAACAACTTGAGAAAACCCCAGCCGCTCTTACCATTTGGGGATTGCTTATGAGCTCCAGCGAGCATCGTCAGAAACTTGCTCAAGCACTATCATGTATGGAAATTGCGCCTGATATCACCCCTGAAGCCATGATGGCCGCCATTGTTACCAAACCTACCATTGCTACCAAACCAACCAAGCATGTTGTAACCTTTACCAAAGCTGACTTACCACTTGAGGGAACCGACCACAACAAACCTTTGCATGTCACCATGAAGTGCATGGGGAAATGGATCCCAGTTGTACTGATAGATAATGGATCTGCGCTCAATGTATGTCCTCTCCGAACAGCTTTATGCTTGGGGCTTAAACCAAAGGATTTCACGCCATCTAGTCTCACTGTTCGAGCTTACGATAACACTCGTCGCAATGTGCTTGGGACTGTTGAAATGGAGATCGCTGCGGAAGGGTTTAAGTCGACAGTGGAGTTTCATGTACTTGAGATTCCGGCTTCGTTCAACTTGCTGTTGGGACGTCTTTGGATGCATCGTCCCGATATAATGGCAGTTCCATCTACTTTGCATCAAAAGGTTTTGCTTGGTTTGGAAAGTGGGACGGTTGCTCTTTACGAAGACACAGGCATTCGCCCTCATGCTGAAGATAATGCTCCCTTGCTAGAAATTATGCACGATGAGAATGACGTTCAACTTGGGGGTTTTGCTTTCGATACATCCGGTGGTGTATTCACGCTTCGCATTGACGATGATTTTTCAATCAGCACCACAGTTCTCGAGATGATGAGAAAGATGTCATATTTGTCGGGCACTGGCTTGGGTCGAACTCATCAGGGGGTGGCTCAGTTTCCAGAATTCCCTTCTCAGCGAGGCCGTTTTGGGTTGGGGTACGAACCTACACTGAAGGAAATGCAAAGGGGAAAGACCACTGTAGCAAGCAGCAATGCAAACCGTCAGATTCGCTTTGTCAGGGAGGGGTCAAATGCACCATATCACGGCCAGCCTGAGCCGTTTGTAAATGAAATAAGTGGAAAGGTGCACCCTGGATTCGAAATCTTCGCTAATGATGCTTGGGATAGTGAAGATGAGCATGAAAAGGTCGAGAAACTGGTGAAAGACCTTAAAGCGGATTGGATGGAGGCTTTGGATGGTGGGATCTTGATGTCAATGTTTGACGAGGTCAGTCTGACAGGTAAGGATAAAGAAGAGCCAGCAGTGATGATGCTCGGGCAGGAGGCCCTTGAAGACCCCAGCGTGCTGATAGTGGATGCAGTCGGAGAATACAAGAATTGCACTTTCACTCCTGTTGTAAAATTTAATAATGCATTCACTAAGTTAGAGTTCGAGTCTGAATCGGAGTATGAATTTGACCGTGAGTCGGAGTTTGTGCCTCATGGCCCTCCACGTCGTCATTTCTATTTTGAATTCGAGTCTGATGCCATGTACTGCGCCCCAGAGGGCTTTGTTAATGAAATGGATTGTGATTTCGCTTACTTTGCTGTTCCCGAAATAAATTGTGTTGACCCTGACGATGATGAGACTGAGTTCGAGGGAGAAATACCCAAAGAACTTAAGTCTCTAATCGAAAGGGAAAATGAAAGGCATGCTCAGCCAATAAAAGAAGAAGTTATTTCAATAAAATTGAAAGATGAGGAAAATCCTCGCATGGTTCAAATTGGTTCCGGGCTATCTTCGGAGGAACAAGAATTACTTGTCGATTTACTCAAAGAATTTGAAGATGTTTTCGCTTGGTCCCACGCAGATATGCCCGAATCGATCCTAAAATTGCGCAACATCGAATTCCCTTGTATCCCGATGCAAAACCAGTAAAACAAAAATTGAGAAAAATCAGGCCAAATTGGGTTGAAAAAGTCAAAGAGGAAGTTACCAGCAGTTCAATGCCGGCTTCCTGATGGTAACTGAATATCCACATTGGGTTGCAAATATCGTGCCGGTACCCAAGAAGAATGGAAGAGTCAGGGTGTGTGTAGATTTCAGAGATTTGAACAAGGCCAGCCCGAAAGACGATTTTCCTTTGCCTCACATTGATGTACTGGTGGATAACACGGCAGGGCATGCACTGCTGTCATTTATGGATGGGTTTTTGGAATATAACCAGATTTTGATGGCACCAGAAGATTGAGAGAAAACAACCTTCACCACCGAATGGGGGACGTTTTGTTACAGGGTCATGCCGTTCGGATTGAAGAACGCAGGGTCAACTTACCAACGAGCTGCAACAACCTTGTTACATGATATGATGCATAGAGAAGTTGAGGTGTATGTGGATGACATGATTGTAAAAGCAAAGGAGAGAGAAGGACATCTCCCAGCATTGCGCAAGTTCTTTGAAAGGATACAGAAGTATAGGATGCGCCTCAATCCACAAAAGTGCAAATTCGGAGTCACCGCTGGGAAGATGTTGGGATTCATGATTACCACCAGGGGGATTGAAGTCGATCCATCAAAAATCAAAGCAATATTAGAAATGGAGCCGCCAAAGACGGAAAAGGAGGTTCGGAGTTTCCTTGGAAAAATTCAGTTCATCAGTAGATTCATCGCCAAGTTGACTTCAACTTGCGAGCCGATGTTTCATCTGCTCAAGAAAGGAGTACCGTTCAAGTGGGATGACAAGTGCCAAAAAGCCTTCGAGTCAATTTGGCAGTATCTTCAAAGTCCCCCAGTATTGATGCCGCCGACACCCGGGAAGCCTCTGATTCTGTATTTATCAGTAACACAGTCTGCAATGGGTTGCATGTTGGCACAAGAAGGTGAAGCAGGTGTCGAAAAGGCGGTGTATTATTTAAGCAAGAAGATGGTCGGAGCTGAAGAAAGATACACACCTTTGGAGAAGACCTGTTGGGCTCTTATGTGGGCCTCCAAAAAGCCTAGGCACTACATGTTAGCCTATTCGGTAGTGTTGATTTCTCGAATGGACCCTCTCAAATATCTGTTTGAGAAACCGGCACTCACCGAAAAACTGGCACGGTGGTTGCTCCTGTTGGCCGAATTTGAACTCAAGTATGTAACGAGGAAATCAGTGAAAGGAAGGGCTATGGCAGAATTCTTGGTAGATCATCCGATCGAGGGACCAGAAGATACGGAGTTTCAATTCCCCGATGAACATGTCATGACGGTATCAGAGGATGTTTGGAAATTGTACTTCGATGGAGCTGCGAATCAGAGAGGATTTGGGATCGGCATACTGTTGGTCTCACCAGAAGGGCCGCACATTCCCCTCTCTTTCAAGTTAAATTTCGAAGTTACCAATAACCAGGCAGAATATGAGGCATGTATTGTTGGTATGGAAGCTGCTTTTGAAATCGGGGTAAAGAAGTTGGAAGTGGTCGGAGATTCGAATTTGGTGGTCTCCCAAGCCAACGGTGATTGGAAGGTGCGGGAAGAAAAGTTAAATCCATACCACAAGGACCTCGACGACCTAATTCATCAATTTGAGTAAGTTACTTTTACTCATATCCCGAGAATGAAGAATCAGTTTGCCGACGCCCTTGCTACTTTGGCATCCATGGTAGAATTACCCGTAGGGGTGAGAATGAAACCGATCATGATCGAACAAAGGAATAGGCCAGCCTATGAATATGTGATGAATGTTGGCGAAATCGACGACGGTCTGCCTTGGTATCATGATATTTGGAATCTGGTTGAGAAGGGAGAATATCCGGAAGGAGCAAACAAGAAAGATCGGATAGCATTACAAAGGCTGGCGTCACAATACATCCTCTGCGGTGGAAGGTTATACAAAAGGTCATACTGTGGCATGCACAAATTGTGCATCCATGGTGATGACACGAAAAGGGTAATGGAGGAAATTCATGAAGGAATCTGTGGTCCCCACATGAGCGGATTGATGATGGCAAAGAAGATTCTGAGGCAAGGGTATTTCTGGTTGACTTTGGAAACGGACTGCGTTAAGTATGTGCGGAGATGTCATAAGTGTCAAGTCCATGCTAATCTTATGCATGTTCCACCGTCTGAACTTCATACAATGGCAACGCCTTGGCCTTTCTCAGTGTGGGGAATAGACGTGATTGGGAAAATCACACCGCCAGCATCAAATGGACACAAGTTCATATTGGTGGCGATTGATTAATTCACAAAGTGGGTAGAGTCAGCTTCTTACGCTACATTGACCGCGGTACAAGTAGCCCATTTTATTAAGCAAAACATCATTTACCGATATGGGGTCCCCAATGCCTTTGTGTCAGACAATGGTGTGCATTTCAAAGGAAGGGCAGCAGAGGTACTTGAAGAGTTCAATGTTCAGGTGCACAAGTCGACAGTGTACAGACCACAAACTAACGGAGTAGTGGAAGCGGCAAACAAGTCAATCAAGAACATCTTGGAGAAAACCATCGAATCATCTAGGGATTGGCATGAGAAGCTACCGCCAGCATTGTGGGGGTACCGCACTTCTATCCGAACTCCAACAGGGGCAACACCCTATTCTTTGGTCTATGGTATGGAGGCAGTACTTCCCATTGAGCTTGAAGTGCCATCTTTGAGGGTGATGATAGAAAGTGAAATCGACGAGGCTGACTAGTTGAGCGACAGGTTCGCAGAACTAATGTTGTTTGATGAAAGGAGGTTGCGGGCATTGTATCACATTCAGGGATATCAGAGAAGAATTGCTCGCGCATTCAACAAGAAGGTGAAATCCAGGGATCTGATCGAAGGAGACATGGTTGTAAAAGAGATTCGGGCACCGATATTCGATCCACGGGGAAAATTCAAGCCGAAATGGGCAGGACCATACATCATCAAGACTATCCTCGACGGTGGGGCAGCAGTGATTATTGATTTGGATGGTAACGAGTTCAAAAACCTTGTCAATTTGGACCAACTCAAGCGATATTACCCCTGAGAGATGCTCGTTGGGCGGAAAACCGCAAGGGCGGGCCGATCCAAGCAAAAATTAGAGCAAGCCTGCTAGACCGAAAACCCACACTGGGCGGTCTAGGCAAAATTTAAGGCAAAAATTCAAAAAGAAGCTCGCTGGACCGAAAACCTGAAAAGGCGGTACCAGGCAAAATTTAGAGCGCAAAAAGGAGAGTGTTAATACCCGAGTGAACCTTTGCCTGAACTACGCCATGACCTGATACCTTGAAAAGGGATACGTAGGCAACCCTATCTTGGGGTTCGGTCTAAATCTGATGAGTTGGCCCACATTTTCGCAATATCCGAAGGAGATAGCATATGGAATCAAATGAACCAAGAGGGGGAAACCCTTCATTGTTCAATTTTATTCAAAATCACTTCTTCGATTACATAAGCTGAGCATAACAGCCTTTAAAAAATAAAATAAAATAAAAAGAAAAAATGGATGCACCATTTATTTTGGGAAACAGCCTAGTGAGTCGGAAGTCAAATTGTGCTAATTTCTTCGGCGTCGTGTCCTCATCTGCTCCCTCATCCAATCTCTGTAATGTCCATTCAAGTGAATAGTTGGGTAGGGATCAGGAGCCCAAACGACCCTGTGCCTCCAAGAAGTACGATAACGCTCGAGAACAGAATGTTTGAATGTGGGAAGGCTGAAAGTGGCGAGAACTGAATACTCCACTTCTTGACGAATGTAATATTGGCGAAGAATGCGTTGTGGAAAATAATACGCATACCCTTGTAATCCCGCCAAAATCACCCATGTGTCTCCCATGTGATTGGCCGTCATGTCCGGCAAAGGCAACCAATGGCACCTCCAAGCAATGTGATCCTCCTCCAAGGACCCGAAGTAGTCGGCCCATTCATCTTCATCAGCCTCATCGTGCACCAATGGCCTACTCACCCAAGACCGAGGCTCGTAAACCCAATCGCTTGCCGGCTCCCTCAAAAGCCCAACCTTGTCACACAGCCACATCTACAAAACCAAAACATCCAAACCAAAGTCAAAACCAAACCAACAACCAAAATTCCCAAAATCTACGAAACCAAAACATCCAAACCAAATAAACCAAACCTGAAGCAAAAGCGGACTCCCAGCAAACGTGTTCGTTCTCCCAGCCTTAACCGCATCCAAGCCCATGATTGTCTCAACCAAGACCAAAGGAACCACATCCCTCCGCTGTTCGATCTGAGCAGCAACACCGACAATGGCAGAGCTAGGATGGCCGTCGTATGGGACCAACAAGTACAATGCCGAGAGACACATGCAAAGTGCAAACATGCGCCGGTTTTGGACGGTAAAATCTGAAAGGTCACCTGTAGGGCCATAATCCGCAAAGAGACGAAGGACGTTGAGGGTCTCATTGCGAATCAGGAAACATGCAGCGCCGTTCCCTAAACCAAGCTTCCTACTGAGAATGTTGGCGTAGCTTTGACTAATGGGTGGTATGACGGGATCAGCGAAAGCACAACCGCCAAGGTAAGCTTGAAATTCCTCAACAGTCAGGCAAAGTTCTTGCATGCCAAAACGGAACACATGGAGCTCCGAATCCCAACAACGAACGGCGGCACGCAACATGTCTTGGCGGATAGGAAAAGTATGGAGGTGCCGAAGTGCATTAAGTCCGAGACCTCGGAAGTTGAACCAATCGATGTTTTCAAGGCTAGCAACCCAAGTGTTGATAACGGAAGGGTCAAGGGCAGCCATATGGAAGCGGCGGAAAATTGATAAAGAAAATGTGTGGAGTAAGAAATGAAATTGATGTGGAAATGGTGTGTGGGAAAGGCTTGATTATGGATGGTATTTATAGGGGACTTGGGAGGAACCTTACAAATTTGCCATGCAACATTGGAAATCAAAGATTGCATTTTCAAGATGGTCAAATGCATGTTTTCAAAGTATTTTGTTGGAAAGTTTGAAGGTGTATTGGAAATGCATAACATTTGTGGGAAAAATGTGAAAAGACCTTGGGAAGATGATGTTCAAAGCTTGGGAGGTGTTATCACAAAGTTACAGGACGTTTAGGGCAGAGGAAACCTTGCAAAAGGGTCCAAAAATGCATTGGGAAGCAACACCACATGCTTGCCCAGCACAGGCATTGAGCGCTCAAACCAGTGAAGTTGAGCGGTCAAACCACCTTGAGCGCTCAAGGTGATGAGCTTGAGCGCTCAAACCACATTGAGCGCTCAAGGCCTGCAGAAACATCAACAACAGCAGCAGCTGCATTTTGGCCCGTTTGATGTCCGAAACCTCTTCTAAGCTTCCTAACCCTCTACCAACACCCAAGCCAAGTCCCAACAGGCATTTGTGACTTCACGGGGCGTCCCGTTCCCCGAGTTATCAAGCCGATACATGTCCGGATACGGGATACGCGAAAATGGAAGTTCAAAGCTTAAAAACGGCCAATGGATGTTCAAAACCATTTCCTAGCCTTGCAAGCCATATCCAATCACCAAGACACGTGTCGGAAGGCGTTTATGACTTATCGGAACGGTTCCCGGGACAATTCTTCAGAGATATAAGGCTTTGGGGTTCCGACGGCCAACTCAAGTAATGAAATGGCGGCCGTCACCATATCAAAAATGGTTCCGTGGGGTTCCTTGCCAAGTTGTGACGATTACAGGGGCATTTATGTCATTTATGACTTGGCCAAGATGGTAACATGGCAGTTCATCACGTCTAAAGAGGCTCATGAAGCATTTTACTTTCAAATACGCCTTATGAACATCAAATTCCGTTCTAAGGTCATTTTGTATAGTTTGTTATTAATTGTTCATATACGAGAAGCGTGTCAAGTTGCGTGGCATGTAAATACATCTTCCGGTTGTACATAAACTCAAATAATCATGTTTCGTCCAAATTCTCGAACATGTTAGCTTTTCTTTAAGGTTAAGTTTTAAGCTTTGCATTTGGATGTTTGGATTCAAAGTTTGGTGAATAAATTGTGTACATTCTACAACAGATTTGTTCATTTATACATCAAAAACAGAGAATAACACAAATGAACAATGAAAGTGCAAATCATGTATATAATCCGATCAAAATCCATAAAAATCAAAACATCAAATCTGAGCATCAGCGCTATCTACCAGGGCACACAACGCCCAATAAGGAAATCCACAACTGAGGCACGCAGGCCCAATCCACCTATCTACCGGGGCACGCAGGCCCAATCAAAGGAAAACACAAAAAGCAAAAGCAAGGCTCTAAGCTACTCTATGTCTACTATGTACTACTCCGTCTCATCCATCGTCTCGTCCGAGCTCTCAGTATCGTCTCCGCGTCGCTGCTCCTGTCGCTCCTGCCGGGAAGAAGGGTAGTTAGCGTCATCGACGCTGTCGTCGCTCGAGCTAGTCTCTACTATCCCCTCAGGAACTACCTCCACCCTCTGGCAGGACGATCTCCGCGGTCTCTCCTCCTCAAGTCCCGCCGCCGCTGGCTTCGAACGCCCGAGCCGCTCGGTCGTGTCTCCAGGACCGCCGACTCCAGCATAGGGCCTCTTCCTAATCACGGGCGACTGCATCATCAAGCAAACAGGAAAAGGAATTAGTACACGATATAATCAAGGAATTGAAAGTGCAAGAAATGTGAATCACATACCGGTGCAACTCTCGGTCGAGAAGGGCCAGGGGCAGCGGGAGGTGCTGGCTCGCCCTCTAGGCGGATGGTGACCTCCTGCCCGGCTATGAGGCGGCGTATCAGGACACGTAGTCCTCGGTTCTGCTCGTACAAAGTCTATGCCGCCTCCTGTGAAACCTGCAAGCAAGTCAAAGATTCGAGTCATTAGTACATTTGGGCATTCATAATCAAGGCATGCGAAATTGAATAAGTGAAACGATTCTTACCGGCGCCGAGAGCGGCGGAAAGTCAGTCGGTGGCCTCGGGATATCTATATCCCCTGCCTCTCCACCAGCAGAGGTGACGTGTACCCACCACCTAGCCGCCACCTTCTCCTGGGTCGAGGTACCAGCGTCCTCGCCCTCACCTCCTGCCACCCCTCCAGCTGAGGCACGCGCCTTCGCGGCCTTCTCCCTCTCCACCTTATCCCTCCATTCCACCACCCTCAGTGGACCAGCCAGGTACTTCCTCCGATAGTCTATGTAGCTCAAGGCCGGTCGCAAGTACTGGCTCAGGTCCAAGTTGGGCGTCGTGTAACGCTCGATCTCTGCCAGCGTGTACCGAGACGTCATCAACACCCGAGGAGGAAGGCGTCCTGGCACCTGTGGTCTCTCAGCTCGCATCGACTGGCGCAACACCCTGTCGCCAAGGTACCAGAACCAGCCGTACTGGCACTCGAGTAAGACCCTCCCCCTCGTGAGCTCCCTACTCTGAGCCAAGTAAGGCTCGTCAACGGCATCCCATACATGCCAGCGGACCTGCAAGAATCGTTTGAGCATCAGTAATCGAATGCATGATTATGAGCAAATTGAAAGCAAATTGAATGCGTGTAGGAATTTGATACTTACCAAGGAAGCGGGGAGTTTGTCAAGCGAAGCACGGAGGGCATGCATATTCCCCCGCGCAGAACCACTGTAGCGGAAGCCTTCCCCCCTGCACAGTGCCCGGGGGATGACGTTCGACTCCTTGTGCCGCGTCTCCGGGGGATGCAACCCCAACACCTCGTAAGCCCAGAGCTGCATGGTAAACAACAAGTTAATCAATCAACGCGAGTTTTGGTAATCAAGTGCGAGTATTGAAATGCATGCAAATAAATTTGAAGTGAAAGTTTCAAACTTTTACCTCCCAGACGCTCCACAATCCCGATATGCCGGTCCCTTTCCGCCTAGAGACGGCGTTCATGAACGCATAACACGAACCAAGTGCCGCTCCGCCCCAGTTGTACGTCGCCGCCTTGGCGAAGTCCCTCAAGCCGCCAAGATAGGAGAGGTGCACCCTGTTACGCCTGTTTGGGTATAGTGAAGCCCCAAACAAGTATAACAGGTAGCACCTCGCCTTCCGCGCCGCGTCCTCCTCATCCGCCGGCTCACCCAACCCCGTCAACTTGAATTGGCCATATGTGGTCGTCTCTCCCTCCCTGTTGGGCACGAAGCCCAAGAACCACCTCAGCGCCACCTCATCCCTACCAATCCCCGAGTCGAACGGGATCGGGTCTCCTCCTACCCGCAATCCCGTGAGTGCCGAGAAGTCCAGTGGCGTCATCGTCGCCTCCCCGAAGCTGAGGTGAAAGGAACTCGTAGAGTCCCTCCACCTCTCTGCCAATGTCGTCACCACAGCATGGTCGTGCTGTGTGCTCGTGAGAGTCAGGATGAACGCCCCGAACCCTGCCTGATCCACCAATGCCTTCACGGAGGCATGCAACTGCTGGTAGATCTCCCAACTGAAACCCATACCTCTGTGAGCCTTCAAGCGCAAGTTTCTCTGCAAACAATCAACAAACAGGCAAACAATCAGGCGTTAGTTCAGTCATTTATTCAATCATCAATCCAGTCGTCAATCAAGCAGTAATTCAATCATTCAATGCAAATTAGGGTTGCTAACTACTGCAAGTGCGCGAAAGCAATAAGCAAGAAAGTAAAACAAGCATACCATCAGGCAGTCGGTCGAAAGGTGGACCTCGGGGTCCAGTAGCACCTCCTCTCCGAAGTACAACTCACGGCGGGGAGTGTAATCCTCTGAAGCAGAAGGCACGAAGAGGTGCACTGGTGGGGCATAGGTCACCGCGTCGAAAACTGGCCTCTTCCTCTTCTGCCACTGTCTGGCAGCCTGGACCACTGACGTCCTCCGTCCAGCTGCCTTCTCCTCCTCCTCAGCTCGTATCCTAGCCTCCTCTGCCGCCTCCTCTGTCTCAAACTCCTCCCAAAAAGCCCTCGCCGCCTCGTCCTCATCTACTGCCTCCCGTAACATCGCCGCCTGTCTCTCCCTGCTCTCAACGATTGCCTCCCTCGCCGCATCCAGAATCCCCGGGGCATCTGCTGCATCTGCTGCAGCTGCCAGCACTACCTCCTGTGGCGCGTGCTCAATATAGTCCTCCCGGGAGATCCCTACTGGACCCTGAACCGACGGCCCACCACTCGGTCCCTGAGCCAACGGCTCACCACCTATCACCGCTGCCTTCCCCTTATCTCCCCCACTAGGCTGTTGACTGGGTCTCGGCTCTATCCTCCAACGAGGTGCCCTAGTCCGGGTCACCCCGCTCGCGCCCTCCGCCCTGTCACCATCACCGCTACTACCACCAATACCTCTCTCTCCAATCCCCCTCTCCTCCACTGTCTCCTCGCTATCGCTACTGTCGCCGCTATCCACATCGTGAACCTCCACCATCTCCTCATCTCCCCCCTCTCCCCTCTCCCCTCTCCTCTCTCCTCTCCTCTACTCTCTCCGGCACCGGTGCGTCATCACCACCACCTAAACCACTACCCCCACTGCCGTCTCTCTCATCACCTCCACCACCGTCTTGGTGGATGGATCTTCACCACTTCCAGAAGCCGCCGGATCACCACCACCACTGCCACCCTCTCTCTCCCTCTCTCCTTCTCCTGTCTCTGTGGCTGCAGAAGACGGTGTAACACCTGTTGAACCCATTCCAACTGCCAGTTATCCCCTTGAGCGCTCGAACTCACTGGGGGTGGCACCACCGTGCTATCCTCACCCTTCTCCACCGTCGGCGAGCCCACAGAGGGCTGTAATTCACCGGATTCTTCCATAAAAACTGATCAACACCTCCAAAATCGAGCCCTAGTCGACTATAATCGGACCGAAATCGTACGGTTAAACCCTAGGAATTGGGGGTTTTTTATTTGAACCGAAATTGAGTGAGAAATGAGTGGGTTTCGACCGGAATCGCAAGAGGAGTGTGAAGAATTGCTCTCAGAAGTTTTTGAAACGTTATGTGGGTTAATTGGAGTAAAAACGGAATTAAAACGGTCGTTGAGGGTTCTGAATCGTCACCCCCGTTCAGGGGTTCAAGCGCTTAAGCGTAGGCGTTGAGCGCTCAAGTTGGGTTGAGCGCTCAAAGGGGGTACCTTGAGCGCTCAAACCCAATCCTGGCATGGCTTTTGGCTTCTTTTGCAGGCTTTGCAGGGGCATTTTTGGCATCCTATATATCATTCGTTAACGTACTTTGGACTCATTAGTCCCAATCAATCGAACGCTCGTAGATCCGGGGATCTAAATCTTAGTATTTGGTCATGCTAGACCGTGTTAATCAATCGAGACGTGTTGTGTATGTATGATACGCATTAGCGTATGCGCGAAGTATTTTGACTGCGGTCTGAGAGCCACGTGCTTGTTTAAATCATGTCTACCAATCATGTTTCGCGTTGGCGTATGCGCGAATTATTTTGACTCCGGTCTGAGGGCCTTGTGCCTGTTTAAATCATCTTCTTTGAAGGCTTTGTGCCTGTTTAAATCATCTTCTTTGAGGGCTTTGCGCCTCTTTTAATCATCTTCTTTGAGGGCCTTGTGCCTGTTTAAATCATCTTCTTTGAGGGCTTTGTGCCTGTTTAAATCATTTTCTTTGAGGGCTTTGCGTCTGTTTAATTCATTTTGAGGGCCTAGTGCCTGTCTAAATCTTTGCTTGAAGGCTTTAAGCCCGTTTGAAATATGTTCGAGGGTCCTGAACCCATTGGTGTTTGTTTATTGATTAAGGTGTTTTCAATCACCCCTAAGAACTACGCTGGTCTGATCCCTACAATGGGGTACGTAGGCAGCTCGCAGAGCACGACCGATTGATCTTTAAAGTTTTCCTTTGTGGCTTGAGATGTATCGCGGGGAATGAGTCGGGTTGTCTATGTCTTGGACATCACTCATACCAAATCAATGGCATCGAGTCCCGTCCAAGAGGGGCAACTGTAGACACCCCAATTTTGAACCCGGGATGTGCTCGAGCATCCCCAATGATGAAATGGACCAATTACAGCTACCCGAAACTTGTGAGAATGGCTTGAACTTGATCAAAATCAACCAAACAACACCCAAGCAATCAAAACAGCCCAAACCAACCCAAGCATTGTTGAACCAAGCCAAACCATCAATCTGCCACCAAGAACCTTGAGCGCTCAAGCTTGAGGCTTTGAGCGCTCAACCCTGGGAAACACCTTGAGCGCTCAAGCCTACGACTTTGAGCGCTCAACTCTGATCCAGTCAGGAATCTGCAGAGTATCTCATCATGAGATTTCATGCAGAGGGGAGCGTTTAACCACCTGTATACGTCTTGTATATGTATAATACGTCCTACATTGCTATAAACTACACCTAAAACTAACCCACTTTCAAATACAAACCCACTTCCTCTCTCTCCTCTCTTCCCTCCCACTCACTCTATAAAAACCACTCAACACCCCTAGTTTTGGGGTTACCATTTTTTCACACACAGACCAGTCCTCCTACAGCCCTGAAATCGTTCATCACTCTCTCTCTACAAAATCATCCATTCATCATTGTGGACGGCCCACTGAGATTCGGTGCGATTCGCGTTCGAAAAGATTGTGATTGTTTGAGTCGCCACCCGGATTTTAGGTCCGAACCCGAGAAACCGATAAAAATATGACTCGTTGCCCATTGAAAAAGATTTTACTAGTCATCATGAAACCAAAGATTTCTCGGATTCGGGGGTTTGGTTACGAGAGGGGAAGGGTTTTACGGCACCCCTCTCGCCCGGTCCGTGAACCGGTCTCTACTCAACATCTTGTGGGATTTTGGAAATATTTGAAATTTGATTTGTTCACGAAAATAAGGAATCGGGGATGGGTATCACGTAAATGATAAGAAAACATAAAATGTGGATCTAAAGTGGATGCTTGTGCACATGATTTACATGAGAAATGATGATGATAACAAGTAAAATTATTACAAATATTTACAAGGAATGAGAAATTACAGGAACTATACAACAATCCCAGAAAGTGCAAACATGAGACCCAAACAAACTGTTTTACAAACTGGATCCCAGAATAGGGATTGAGCGCTCAAAGACCAAGGCTTGAGCGCTCAACCTCTTCAAACCAGTTTGAGCGCTCAAGGCTCATGGGTTGAGCGCTCAAACCAGTTCCATGCCTCTATGAAATTACACCTTTTTACAACTTCTTTGCGAGATCAATCATTTGCCAAGGATTTTCCAGGAGAAACAGGTAAGAATAAACCGACCAATCTCTTAAAGGAAGATGAAAAGAGTGTAATTTCGATGAATCAACAAGAAAATGTTTGAAAATAGAGGAAAAAGAGGGGAATCCAGGTCCTGAGTCCAATGAGAACAACTCACACACACAACTAAAATGTTAAACCAAGATCCATCATCGAATCAACAAACAACCAACAAAAACTGCCCAAGAACAGCTTGAGCGCTCAAGTGAAGGACCTTGAGCGCTTAAGCCATAATCTGGCTCTATGATTTCTGGTTTAAAATAAATGCTCGATGATTCTCAGGACTTTGAACATTTAAAACAGGAGTAATGGAAGATGATCCAGTCACTGTTTTGCATTCAAAATGAAATTTTACAAAAATATTGATCTTTGATCATCATAACATAGTTAACTAATGTTCATGCATGTGTTTTTTTTTTGAAATAGAGATGGGCTGTTTTGAAGGTCACATGAACACTGGTAACCATTAAACAATGATCAAAGCCAAGAAATGACACAAAAGTCAGCAAAACAAACAACTCAATATTGGGCTTGAGCGCTCAAGTCCTGATGCTTGAGCGCTCAACCCCTGCTGTGACTGCAGATTTTGAAACTGTTTTTAAATAACTTTTAGACCCTTGTGAGTCCAAGACAAGTACCAAGAACTTGCTTGAACTCACTGGTCTTCCTCAGAAGAACCAAAACAGTGAAGTTTTCACATTCTTTGACTACCTTTAGAAAATGATCGTGGCTTGAGCTCGGTTTCTGGCTTTGGAATGGTTAATTTCAGACGTTTTGGTTAGTATTGTGGATGGATAGGGCAATGTATGTGGATGATTGATGATCAAGGGACGAATTCTGGATTGGAAAGGTGGTTTTTGCCGATGGTTTTAATGGTGGATGAGTGGTTTTGTAGAAGGAGAGAGAGAGATGATGGTTTCTGGATGATCTCAGAGAGATGGAGTGTGAGAGTTCGTAACCCCCAAAACCAGGGGTGTTAGATGGTTTTATAGAGTGAGTAGGAGGGAAGAGAAGAGAGAGAAAGAGTGGGTTTGTATTTTAGGAGTATTTTTGGTGTATTTTTGGGGTTAATGGAGTATAATGTACGTATAGAGATCGTAGCAGATCATCCCCAGACGCTCCCATGCAGAAGATCTCATGATTAGATACTATGCAAGTTGCTGACTGGATCAGGGTTGAGCGCTCAAAGCCGTGGGCTTGAGCGCTCAAGGTGCTTTCCCAGGGTTGAGCGCTCAAGGCTATGGGCTTGAGCGCTCAAGGTGCTTGATGGCAAATTGCTGGCTTGGCTTGGTTCAACAGTGTTTGGGTTGGTTTGAGCTGTTTTGGTTGCTTGGGGTGATATTTGGCTGATTTTGGTCAAGTTCAAGTCATTTTCACAAGTTCCAGGTTATCATGATTGGTTCGTTTCATCATTGAAAATGCTCGAGCGCATCTTGGGTTCAAAATTGGGGTGTCTACAATCACCCAAACCATTGGCCAAAAACCATCTGTCAAGTTCCAAATTCGACCCTTGTTCATCAATTAATCACACACATTGTCTCATCTACCCAGAATACCAACCAAAAATCCCTAATCATCAACCACCAAGCTCAAAATCAAGTTCAAGCTTTCAATCAAGTTCAAAAGGTAGTTAAACATGTGAGATACTCACTGTTTTGATCCCTCTGAGGAAGACCAGTGAGTTCAAGCAAGTTCTTTATACTTGCATTGAACTCACAAAGGTCTAAAAGTTGTTAAAAATGCTTTCAAAATCTGCAGCTACAACAGGGGTTGAGCGCTCAAGCCTCAGGTCTTGAGCGCTCAAGCCCAGTTCTGAACAGTTTCTGTTTTACTGATTTTTGTGCTTTCTCTTGGTTTTGATCATTATTTAATAGTTAACTATGTTCATGTAACTCTCAAAATAGCTTATTTCTACCTCAAAATCACATGCATGAGTGTAAGTTAACTATTTTTATGATGATCAAACATCAAAATCTTTGCAAATCTCATATTTGAGTGCAAAACAGTGACTGAACCATCTTTAGTTACTCTTGTTTAATATGTTGGAGGTTCTGAGAATCATCAAAAATCTATTTTCAAGTCAGAAACCAGAAAGCCATATTATGACTTGAGCGCTCAAGGTCATACCTTTGAGCGCTCAAGCTGTTCTAGGGCCATTTGTTGGTTGCTAGTTGTTTCGATGATGGATCACAGTTTAACTCCTTTCTGGTGTGTGTGTGTGTGTTGTCATATTTATACTTATGATCTGGATTTCTCTCTCACATACTCTTTTTGAGTGTTTTCCTTTGTTGATTCGTGGTGGTCTTCTTCTTTTACCATTCTTTGAAAGATCAAAGCTGTATGTTTTAGTCTATTTCTTCATTAAAAGGGTTTATTAGCGATTGATCTTACAAAGAATGAGCAAAGAAGTGGTGAGGAGGCTTGAATTCATAGAAACCAGAAACTGGTTTGAGCGCTCAATCGATGAGCCTTGAGCGCTCAAACCGGTTTGGAAGGTTGAGCGCTCAAGCCATCATCTTTGAGCGCTCAATCTCTATTCTGGAATCCAGATTGCAAGTCAGTTTATTAAGTCTTATATTCATAATTTCTTGAGTTATTGTACAGTTTCTGTTATTTCTTATCTTCTGTAAATATTTGTTGTAATTTCTTCTTTTTTATTGTCATTATCACTCATATAGATCACGTGCACAAGCATCCACCGTAGAATCGTATCTTTTGTGTATATATCGTTGTTATATGATTCCCGTCCCTGATTCCCTATTTTTGTGAATAGATCGAATTTCAAATATTTTCAAAATCCCACAGAATGTCGAGTAGAGACCGGTTCACGGACCGGGCAAGAGGGGTGCCGTAAAACCCTTCCCCTCTCGTAACCAAACCCCCGAACCCGAGAAATCTTTGGTTCCGCCATGATCAGTGAAATCTTTTTCAAATGGGCAAACGAGTCATATTTTTATCGGTTTCTCGGGTTCGGACCTCAAATCCGGGTGGCGACTCTAACAATCACAATCTTTTCAAATCCTAAACCGAACCATTTCCGCGGGCCGTCCACAGCTATGAACAAGAGTACTGATGAAGTAACATGCTTAGGAGAATAGACATGGTGTTTGCTATGAAATGACATGTGACTATGTACAGACTGGTTCTGAAGTAGATGTGGATATCTAATGCCATTTTTTGTATAGATGTGGCTACTAATCCAAGTTTCCCAAAAAGAGGTGGCAATCTTATGGATGTTTTTGAACTATATGTGAATGTTTAATCACATTTTTGGAAATAGATGTGGCTACCAAATACCAGTTTTTTCAGTAGATGTCTTTAAATTGTTGTTTTTTCAGTAGATGTTCGATAAGTTTTTTACCTTTGTTGTATAATGCAAAAGACAAACAAAAAGGGACTTAGGAGTACCAGTTTCTTGAAATGTCTATTGTCTAGCTCTATGTTCGAAAACACCTTTGTTGTATTATCAAAAAAACAAGCGAAATGCTCCTGTCTTCTAGAAAAATCGATCAAAAGAAATAAAAAATAAAAAAATAATAATCTAAAACTAATTTTTGCAATAGATGTGGTTAACCGGATAAAAATAGACTCTTTTTGAATTAACAATTTCACTCAGATGTGGTAATCTTCTAGAACCATTATCCTACTTTCACTCTTGATTTTTCGAGAACATCAAAAGAAACAAAATAATAATAATAATAATAAAATGAGATAAGAACAAGACCCAAATGTCAAACGATTCAACTCTCCAATGTGGTTATCTGCATCCATGCAAACACTACGGTTCATTTCTCCATGCAAACCAAACGTCGGACCCCTCCACGTTTCTAGAAACCTTTTCAGGACCAATTATTTACTGCCTATAATAAGGCACATAACGGACCCACTCACTCCACTCCTCATCCCTCATGTCCTCTCCCCTCTCCCCTCTCAGAAACCCTCCAAATCCTTCTTCCAAACCCTCTCTCAGAAACACTAAAATGTCTCAACCAATCGTCCCTCTCAACGCCATCAAGAAGGACTTGAAGGAAATCAAGTTCCAGCAACGACTTGATTATCTCCATGGCCACAGTTACAACAAACAACGAACTCCTCGCACTAGCACTAGCACTTCAGAGGCAGTATATAGAGGAAATGAAGACCAAAATCCAAGTCTCCCAGGATGAACACTATGCAGAGTTCCTGGAAGACGAGGAGATGCGAGAGATAGAGGCAATAGAGGAAGAAGAGATGGAGGAGGAAGAGGAAGAGGAAGAAGAGGAGGAGGAACATGATGAGGATGGGGAGTCTGAACTGGAGACGGATGAGGATGGGGAGGAGAAAGAAGAAATGGAGGAGGAGGAGGAGGGACAGGATGACGATGCAGCACCATCACCATAACCAGGAAACTAGGGTTTTAGCACCATCTCTGCCAGTAATGAAAAATGGTTTCGTTTTTTGTTTTCTTTAATGGAAATGAAAGGTTTTCTTTCTTTTTTTTTCTTTTTTTTAAAAATTAAAATCGGGGTCTGCAGACCCCTCAAAAAAAAAAAAATAAAAAAAAATTATCAGTAGAGGGACATCTGCAGACCCACCAAAAAAAAAAAAAAAGAAGAAGTTTATCAGTTGTTTTGTTTTGGTTAGGTTAGTTTGACTAAATTTTTGTTTTGGTTAGGTTAGTTTGACTAAATTTTGTTTTGGTTAGGTTAGTTTGACTAAATCCATCCACAGCATCAGTCTGCTCTTTTGGAAGCCCGAAATGAACAGTGTTGTTTTGGAAAATCTACAGTGTAATTACCCTTTGAAATGAATGAAAGAAAAATAGTTTAGTTACATATCATCTTTAACCCATTGAAATGCAAACTAATTTTGTTATACTTGTCAATCATTAGTTACATATCTGAAACCTGAAGTGTGTATGTGAAGCATAACAGTACAGGGGCAACACAAACATATCCAAATCCATTAACATATCTCAAGCCATAACAGTACAGGGGCAACACAAACATATCCACAACCCTGTTTTAGAATTAGATGTGGATATCCAGATAGTCTCTGCAAACAATTTTTGCAAAAAGATGTGGCTATCTATATAAAGTATACATAAATTACTGCAACAATTAACGCAGTATCCAGAACCACAGAACCAGATGTCAATAACTTAACAACAAAATATGTACTACTGCAACAACGAAAAACAAGAAAAGCTCATCTGGGCTAAATTTTATACCAATCACCAAAAAATATGTACTCTGAATGACAATAAAAGAATCAGATATGGATATCTAACACATATGACAACCAAACAAAAGAACAACAAATGACAGTCTAAAAAATCTGGACAGAAAAACAAATGAAATGAATATGATATTCGAAGAACATCAATCCTTGCTAGCCTCTGTGCAGGTCCTGCGGTTGTGGTTGCAAAGTTGATGACACCTTGAGCACTTCCTTGGCCTCGCCGTACACTCTTCACCCCTTGACCTAATTCTCTTTAAAAATGGTCTTCCTGGAGGCCTCCTATTTCTTGGTGGTTTGATTTCACGAGCAGTTCCTTGAGTGATGTCAGGAATATCCATAGCAAGAACTGGATGAATTTTGTCTTCATAAGTTTGCTGGTAAGCAACATGGTAAAATGGATCAATGTAGTCAGCCATAGATTCCTCCTCACCGCACGTCTTCGCTAAAACTGTTGCTACGTGAGCACAAACAAAACCATTGTATTGCCAAGATCCACAGGAACAAGTGCCTTCCTCAAGATCCACAACAACAGCTGGCATGGATTTCACCTCATACACCCCAGTTGAAGACTTTTGTACCCTCCATGCCCTCCCTTTCTCAATCCTCTTTTTCAACTTTGATCCATCACAGGACCAATCTCAGAAATCCACGTAGCAGAATCTTCTCTTCTCTTTGACATCTGAATCATAATCTTAGATCTCAAACAATCAACCAAGTTCATAACCGGCATACGCCGTGCCTCAAGAACCCAATTATTGAATGATTCAATCGCACTCGAACTCCTTTCCCCGTATCGCTTCCCCTTAAAGTACGCATTGGTCCAGTGTTCTTTTGGAACACTTGCAAGAAAAGTCTTCGCCTTTGCTCCCCCATGATCACAAAACTTAGTCACGCAAACATTGTAAGAAGCCACCGATGGAGCATAAGCAATCTTATTAAACAACTTTACCAACTTGTTACGAAATCCCTTTCGAAAATGACCCAGAAAATGATCTCTCAAGTTGAACTGTAGATGATACAAGCAATACGAGTGATGACAATGAGGAAACACAGTGGGAATGTTGCTCACAAGACCATGATTTCGATCGCTAATAAAGGTAATAGGACGGGGAGACAAAACAGACTTCAAAATTTCCAGAAACCACAACCAATTATCATCATTTTCAGTGCCCACAATCGCAAAAGCTAACGGGAATAAACCTGCAGCAAAAAAGAAACCAAACTAACAACAATTCAGGACACTCCATATCCCAGCAAAGCATAGATGTGATCATCTACGGAGATTTAGATGCCCACATCTATTTTCAAAACAGGCACAGGTATTCCAAACACTAACTCCAATTAGAAAACCACATATATAGAACAAATATAACCACATCTATTACATTTATTACTCAACATATAGGCAATTAACAAAAAAATAACCACATCTATTACCTTGATCTGCATCCTTTCCGGTTGCAGCAAGAAGTGTCCCTTTGAATCTCCCTTTCAGATGTGCACCATCGAGGCAGAGGAACGGTCGACAATTATTAAAGCCACTAATACAGGAATTGAACGCCATGAACACCCTCGAGAATTCCTTCGTTTCAGCATCAACCTCGAGCTTCAATACACTGCCAGGATTTACAATTTTCGCAGCTTCAACATACCACCTCAGCTTATCAAACGAACTCTCATAGTCCCCAAATACCTTCCCCCAAGCCTTCTCCACTCCTAACCAAGCATGGTGGTATGGCAGATCCAACCCATACTTGTCAGCAAAGAACTCCAAAATATGCATCGGAGATGTGTTGTTGTTCTGATTCACCATGCTCGCAATCTCACTAGCAACCAAACTAGAGGTCACCCGCTTGTGTTTATTTCTTCTATACGTCGAACCACAACGATGCTCATTGAGCAGATCCTTAATCACGAACTCTCCGCTTGAACGATCCAAGATGGCATGCACACGCCATTCACACTTTTCAAACTTACACTTTGCGGTGACCCTATACTTGTCATTCTTCACAAGATCGTACATAAACCCGTTCTCAATAACATATCGCTGCAACACTACCCTGAAATCCATCACACCACCTCGAAAAACTTGCCCAACACTGTGTATCAAATTTTCCCAACCAGATGTCAAATACCTAGTCTCGGTATGGCGACAAAACTCATCCAGCGGCTCTTCCATATCCACATATTGTAGAACACCAGTGGCTATAACAATGACAGCAGTAGTACTACCACCACTTAATGCAATAAAAGGCCTTACCTCCTCAACTGTACCGTATATTCTATTAGAATCAGGACACAAGTAAAGCATATTATCAAAATCTTCTTCATCGACAAGTTTGCAATTACAACCTTCCAAAACATACGACAATGAGAATCTACCAATGCATAAAGTGTCCCACCTATCGTAAATCTTTCTAAAAACATCAAACAACTTAATGCCACCAACCAACCTAACAACAAGAACCTCCGATCCATACCTACAAATCAAAATTTTCATTGAATCCATCAAAAACCTGCAAAAACACAATAGAAACATGTGGTTATCTACTGAAAAAACACTGTCAGATGTGTCTAACTGTCAATGCTTACATAGCTTGCCTACTCATACATGGAAACAGATTTCTAACAACAATTGAGAACATTCCATATCACAGCAAAGCATAAAGGTGATCATCCACATCTATTTGCAGAACAGGCACAACTATACCAAAAACTACATGGAATTAGATAGCCACATCTAAACAGATTTCAAAGAACAAAAACACTGCAAGACGTGCTGATTCAAATACCTTACAGCACAGCGAAACAAATTCAATCAAAACAGATTTCATACAGGAGGTCATATGTGATAGCCACATCTAAACAAATTTCAAAGAACAAAAACACTGCAAACACAAAAAGTGCAAAAACATGATTAACTATCAGTCTTTACATACAGCAAAATGTGCTTAATTAGAGACATATTTCGATAACGAACATTCACAGAAGAAAAAAAAACAAAAATGTGCTTAATTCTCAGTATTAAAACAACTTTCCTCTTTAATTAGAGAGATTCGGTGTTCAAATCCATACAAAGCTCATCCAAGCATCTCAATATACAATCAAATCAAACGATCAAACCTAAAAACTCAAAAACCAAAACCTAAACCATAGACTACACCTCACAGCACAAACTCAAACCAAAAACCGATAGAAATCAAATACAAACGGATACCAATTCTGTTCGCAAACAAAGAATTCGACTGCTAAACAACAAAATCGAAAAGACCTCACGAAAAACAGAGATCGTACCTCTTCTATTCCAGCAATCTGCAATCTATCACGAGATATCTCACCAAGATCGATCGAACTCTCTCTCTCTCTCTCTCTCTCTCTCTCTCTCTCTCTCTCTCTCTCTCTCTCTCTCTCTCTCTCTCTCTCTCTCTCTCTCTCTCTCTCTCTCTCTCTCTCTCTCTCTCTCTCTCGCGCGCGCACGAGAAAACTCACTCCCTCGATGAAATCAGACAGCAACGTTTCTTTATGTTTGTTAGGCGTTAAACCTCTCAAAGGGATTAAACCAAACCAGAGGGTAATTTTGTCCAATTAAAACAATAGAATGGACCTAAGAGAATAAAAAAAAATGATTTGGTAGACTAGAGGTATTATGAAAACATTAGGTGGACTAGAGGTGTTATAAAAAGCTATAATGGACCCTATAACAATTCTTTATAAAAGGGAGAATAATCCCAAAATACCCTTCCGTTAGCTCCGTAACTCCCAACCGTTATATGATGACCTAATTTGCAAAAATAACATTTGTGATGTTCTAATATTACCCCTTTCCTCTATCCACTATATTCCCCCAACCTTATTTCATTATCATTTACGTACTCTACTGTTTCTCCCTTAAAACCCTAGCCCCTCTTCTTCTCCTCCTCCTCCCTCTCTCCTTTGTTGTCCAGCCTCCTTCCTATCTCATGTGCCCAAAGCCCCAAATCGATCAGTCTATCCTCTCTCTATCTAACAAACCTAAGCCTCTCCCCTCGGATTTAGTAGCCCTCTGCGGCAGCTAAATGGCTCTCTCTAAAAAATATACCATACTCACTACTCGATCATCTGCTAGTTTCTGGAATCCTCTTTTTCTTCATCTTCATTTCCAGCCTTTAACATCGTCGTCGTCGTTGATTTTTGGGATCGACAAAGAGAAGACAGATGAGAGAGAAGAAGATGTTGAAGTTGCAGAAGAAGAAGATGTCGTTGGCTCATTGCTGCAGCTTATTTTCGGAGAGATGGTGTGAGAGAGGAGAGTTTGAGCACTAAGAGGTGAAAGGAGAGAGAGAGTTTCAGATGGGAGAAAGAGAGAGAGAGACTATTAAGGTTTTCTTTTGATCTGGGGTGCAGCAACCGAGTTGTGTGTTTATAGTACAGTATTCTCTAACAAGTAATAAATATTGTTGATTCCTTCATAAAACACAAATGGCTTAACAGCCTGGTGATTGAGACGTCCACTTCTCACGTGTGAGGTCGCAAGATCAATCTCTACCCCTCACATTTTTTAGGTATATATGTGTATACTGGTTCGGTTCACTCAAAAAATCCTCTGAACCGGGAACCGAACCGGTTTTCAAAAATTATTATTTCTACGAACCGGCCAATAAAAAAATCGAAAAAAAATCCCGGTTCTGTAACGACCCGCCCCCGCCTTGCACAGTATTGTCCGCTTTGGTCGTCCAAGCTCCTTGGACTTCCCAGAAGGTCAACCATCCCTGGATTGCTCCAGGGTGAGCACACTTAACTGTGAAGTACCAACGAGTTTTGACCCCCGCACGGCTTTAAAAGGCCTTATGTAAGTTAGGACATGATCTATTCTCTTATATTATAGACCTCCGTTGCATCCAGGTGCGTCCTGGGCTGTCACAGGTTCGGTCCGGTTCTTCGGTTCAATCCAGTTCTTTGTGGGGGGAAAATACGTCTTTTACCTCGTTCCGTTAACAGAGTTAGCGGTCAAGAGGTTTTAGTAGTTAGAGGGGGTCTCGTCGTAGGTTTTTTTTCTTGCATGGGGTGTTTGGTGAAAAACATTAACTTACGGGGGGTGTCCCGGTAAATAACCCAAAATCCTTAGAGCACTTCTAGCCCTTACCCTTTTTTTGAACCAAATTTCAAATCTGGGTAAATCCTCCCAAAATTTGAGTAAATCTCACTCCACTCTTTGAACCAAAACCATACCAAATCAAGCTTTACTCAAATTTTTTCCCAAATCTGGGGAGACCTATTTCTTGAACCAAAATAGCAACGGCTAGTTTTGGGCGGTCGACGGTGGTGCTTGCTGGCGGTCGACGATGGTGCTGGACGATGGTGGTGCTGCGTGGTGGTGGTTGTGGAGACGACGGTGGTGATGGGTCAGATCTACACTTCTCGCGGTAGAACCCTAGGTTTTTGTGGTGTTGGCGGTGGCAGGTGACCCTAGTGGTGGTGGTGGTGGTGTCTCTGTGGTAGACGACGGAAGTTATGGGTCGTGGGGGTGGTCTACGGCGGTTTTAAGAGAGGGGAAGGTGAGATAAATTATTTTTGATTTTTTTTTAAAGACAAATTTGAGTAAGAAAAGAGTTGGTGACTGGAATGGGTTTCCTCAAATCAAGCTTTTTACTCAAATTTAAGTAAAAATTTGGTTCTGAGTTTGGTTCAAGGCTGCAGCCATTTGCCTACTTTTAGCACTTAAAAGTGGGTAATTAACTTTAAGTGCCAAATTTTGGCACTCTTCTCTAGCGGTGGGTTCTAAAATAAGTCAAAGGGTTTCAAATTTTAACCAACTTTTCATCTACCTTATTTTTACTAATTTCTCAATCTGAATTCAACTACTCACTACTTCTGTCCTAAAACATATTTTGAGTCCGCGTGTCTAAAAAATAAATTTAAATGTTTTTTTTTAATTTTCAACTTGCGTCCAAAAATTTATTGAACATTATTTTACGGTCCGGACAAACATTTTGGGACGGAAGGAATACCCCAAATCTCAACCTCCATTTCAACCCCCATTCTGAACCACCATTCTAACTCACATTTCAACCCTCATCCTAAACCACCATTCCAACCCCCATTTCAACACCCGTTCTCACCCCTATCTATAAATACCACTAAGACTTTGAACTACCATCACCACTACCTTTTTCCTCATCATCCTCTGTATACTCTATCACCACTAAAATTTCTCTTCCAAAACATTATCATGAGCAGCTTGAAGCAAAGGGTTTTGAGGGGAGATTTTGACGCATCTTCCTCTGACGACGACGATATAGCAATGGCGCAACAACTTATGATGATGAGGCAGCTCAAACAAATGCAAAGAAGGCGTAACCAAATGATGGCGAGGGTGAGATCTTGTCACTTAATATTGTGCTCTAAGATTGCCCAACAACTTTCCAAACTGATTCAGGTTTATTCTCGTTATCTTTGTATGTTTTCTTCGGTTGATCAAACTGTATATAGGATAAGAAATCATTAATTGAATTTATGAAATATAATTACAAAAATTTTAAATTGCTAGTCAGAACTGATCTCGTTACCTCATTTTGTTCGGTCATTCCACTTTGACATAGATCTTTAATTTGCTTTAAATGGCCACGAAATTTGTTGCAAGCCTTCTGAATTATTTGCCAACGAGCTTTGATAGAAGTTTCCGTTCGTTGATCGTCTTGTGTGGAGTCGCTATATTCTTTTAACACCTGAGACCAAAATTTAGCTCGTGCCTTGGGAGTTTCCGATAATCAAGTCTTGAGTAATGCAAAAATAAGCCGTACATATTGCTTCATCTTGATCAGAAGTAAATGATTTTCCTCTCACACTAAGGATTGACCCCGTCATAAGTGGTATACCAGTTTTTTTTTAATTTGGTGAGTGTGGGTGAAACTGTTGGAAAATATGTTTACTTTTTGTGATAATACCGAAAATATTAATGCAATAAAATCATAACGCAAAACCTGAAAATCAATGAGAATGAAATGGTGATCAAGGTGAGTGAAACGCTCTGTACTTAAGACAAATTCGCCCCGCTACGGTGCTTACGGTTTGCATGGACGTATATCTCCCAGCATTACTTGATCGAACTCCCACAGAAGCAGCACTATAATCGATAGGTCTGTTGAACCAGACTTGTGTCTGTACTCTCTTCAATGAAAAAACTCCGACTCAATGAAAGTGTAGAAAAAATTAACTCTCTAAAATGAATGAATGATGCCATGCATATAGGTTATCTGGTGAATCTACGAATAGTCACCAAAGAGAAAAGACACATTTGTTCACGAAAGGACGCGTCCATCCAAAGGGAACAGGTGCCAATGAAAAGATGCAACTCCAAATCAAATCAATTTTCATTCACACTTTGAAATAAAATATTATTTCAAAATATTTTTCAATAATCCCCCGCGTGAATTAAATTGACTCGATAACCAATGCGAAAACAATGCAAACGACGGAGAGAGAGTACAAGTGGAAATTTCTTACATAGGATAGGTGGCTTTTGGCTTTGAACCTTCCCTTGTGAAAGACTATCGGATTTACTTGCTATCCAGTGGACGCGATGCCTTGAACTGTTCAGCGTTGTGTGTAAACCAAGACAATAGAATTCACACAGAATCTTTCCGAACACAGTTGGTTCTTATGGTTGTGCCCATTTTGACCCTGGAACATGCGACTGGTTTTCAGAGAGTGTTTTTTAAAGAATTCGGCCTTAAAATTCTCATAGAAGCCACCCACTTCACACTCACATAGGTGATCTCTTATTAAGAGTATCCTGCAATATACCCTACTTGGATTTACCAAGGTATAAGAATCATTAAAAGTTATAACTTACCTAAACCTCTGCAGGCATCACTATTTCACCATAGGAATGAGTTGGAGAGATATCTTCTCAGTGATACTCCTAAGTCTCATACAACTCGGATGTCCCGTTGAACCTAGATCTTGGGATCTCCAGTCAGCTAGGTTCGGTTGCAGTTATACAGACTTTTAATTAATAGACTTTAATCTCATTCCCCTCGACGATCATTTGTTCTCTGGTCAAGACTATTTGGTTAACGGATCCATATTTCATTATTGACCTTCAATGGTCTAATTTCAATTGAGAACAAAGTGTTGTATGGTATTGTGTCTGCAATTATTACGTCAGGACTTACCATACTATCTCATGCCTATCTAACTTTGGGTGTCAAACTTATGACTACCAACCAAAGAATAATCTGCAATTTTTTTTTTTGGCACGGAATTAAATTACTCATATGAGTAATTTTCAAAAAGCTACGTATGAGTTACTTGCAAAAACCGAGTTATTTGCAAAAAAGCACCATTTTCCCCACAATTATGTGATAATCTAGAATATTCACATAATCACCTATAGTTTGACATGATTGTTTTAAGTCCGAACAGGTATCAATGTCACAACTATTAACTCATACTAGTGTTGTACTCAAACATACTTGCGGCCACCAAAAAATGTCACTATATTTATTTCGTTAACTCATTCTTTAGTGAAAACAAATGTTTAACGGTGCATGTCTACAATATCGAGACTTACCATTCTTCGTTGTCCTCTATGCCTTTTCTTCGTATTATAAATTCTGGCGTAGAATTGAACCACATTGGAACATCCTCTAAGAGATTGCTTAGCCACTCCACTTACTGGCTTTTGTCTTGCATAATGAATTGATCAGACTCCATTGTAGACTGGGACATAGAAATCCTCTACTTACTAGCTTATGCAAGGTCCAATCAAGATATTAAACTGGGACCTAGAAATCCTCTACTTACTTCATTATCTTAAAATAAAAATTCAATATCAAACAGAGATGTCGAACGGTGGCTTGTTGCGATGAGATTTATGTGTGTGTTAGGACTTAAAAATTCAAGAGACAGAGTGACACCTTAGTGAAAAAGGATGTCAAACGATGGCCTACTCCAAAGGGAGGTTTCTTTGGGCAAGTGTATGGTGAACGGTGGGCGGTGGTGAACAGGTGGGGTGTATTTGGTGGACATTGATGAGATTTATGTGTGTGTTAGAAAGAGAGACAGAGATGTCATGAGAGGAGAAGAGAGGGAGAAGAGAAGAGAAGAGAAGAGAAGAGAGGCGTTGCTGCTGGATGGGAGTGAAGTTAGGGTTAGGGCTTGGGTTTTACATTGTAGATGGACGGTATAGATCAAAACCCTATGCAGTATGGATGGTCTAGATTAAAAATCCCAAGGTTTATTAGGTTTACGTAATCGGTTCGGTTCTAGGTCGGTTGCGTCCTACCTCGGTTCGGTCTTACTTCAATTCAGTTTGGTTCGGTTCGACCATAATTTCATTTACCCGAAACCGAACCGAGAATGTATTTCAGTTTTTTCAGTCGGTTCTTTCAATTTTTATTTCAAATTGGGCCAACCAAAAACCAAACCGAATTTTTTATTTTTCGGTCAGTTTCGGGTCCTGCCGGTTTTTTTTTTTTCACCCCAAGTAACTATAATTATTTGTTTGCAAAACTTTTCATTTGAATTACATATGTATCACAAAATAAATTTATTTTCAGTTTCTTTTCTTTCATGTCACACTTCTCTCAATATTACTTTCTAACAATTTTTTTTGGGTATCAAATGGATAGTTTAATTTTCTTTCTCATTTTCTTCATTATTATTTTTTTCCTCATTTTTCATTTCTTTTTCCAAGTTCCAAAAAAAGCATAAAACCTGGATGAATTAAATTGAAGTGAATCATAGATGATCTAAACCCTGCATATCACGTTCTCTCTCCGTTTTGTGGTTTCGTTTGAGTTTGACAAGTATTGTGAAATCGTATTGGAGAGATAGGCGGTGGCAAATTAAAGGGTGACGATAATTAAAGTATGGTTCTATGATTCTGTGGGTTCTTATGGTTCTGTGATTCGGCCCAGCATGCTAGTGTTTATGCCCAACTTGTAATTCTACTCTCTTTCGGTTATACTGGGTTGATGCTCATTGGTGGTGCATGTGTTGCTGTTAGCTCTATTAGGTTAATACGAGTGTTAGATTGAGGGGTTTGTCCCAAAGTAAACTAGCTTATCCAAGGGGGGCTGTCCCTTGGAGTGGTGATATCCTTCGGGAGGGGGTTGTCCTCCCCTACGAGAAATTAATCCTCTCTCTCCGGATGTACTTATATAGCCCAGATAGGCCCTTCTCTCTTTGCAGTATGTTGTGTGCTTCTCTGGGCTGTGGTATGTCCCAATCAGTCTTCCAATGCACTTCTTTTGTATGTTTTGTCTGTATAGTAGTATCCTCTGCGTAGGATCTCAATTTAATCCACTTTGTTTAGGTATTTTCATCTCCCACCTATTGTAGCCATTTCGGCCATCCCTGCAATTTTCTTTTCTTTTTGTTTTGTTTTGTCCTTCCTGGGGCATGCCCTTTGTAGGCTGTAAATTCGTTTTTCCTCTTTTATTTTCAAGCTTGGTTTACCCCAAAAAAAAAAAAAGGACCTCTCTCGGACGTAAATAAAAGATCATGTTCACTAATTTCACTTGAGAAGTTTAAATGTTCAAATTAGGGGTACTTCTATCCAAAATGCAAATAATTGATCCTTGAAGAGTTTAATAAATTCGCCACTTCTCATTAAAACCCATGGACTGCATGACCTTCTCTAGGTATACCCATTCAACCCTGTCATATGCCTTGGCGATATCAAGTTTAAGTGCCATTTGACCTTCCTTACCATTCCTTCTATTTTTAAGATGATGCACTAGTTCATGGGCTACTAAGATGTTATCACAAATCTGTCTATTTTGGATAAAAGCACTTTGGTTGGGGCTAATTAATTGAGGCAAAACATCACGCAGTCTATTAGCCAAGGCCTTAGCAATAATTTTGTACAGAACATTGCATAAAGAGATAGGGCGATATTGTGAAACCTGCACCGGAGTTTTGACTTTGGGAATCAAAACAATTTGAGTGTGATTGAAGCTCCTCAATATCTGCCCAGTCCGAAAAAAGCTCTGCACTGCATTAGTAACATCATCCCCAATTATATCCCAATAATGTTGATAGAACCCTGCTGTCATGCCATCCGCTCCTGGGGCCTTTGTAGGATCCATATCGAAAAGAGCTTTCTTAATCTCGCCCCGGGAAAAGTCTTTAGTAAGCCGGCTGTTCATAGTCTCTGAAATCCTGCCGTGAATAGTGTTGGTCACCTCCTCCATGTGCTCAGTACCCTCCGATGTAAAGATCTCCTGGAAATACTGGACAAATTCATTGGCAACTTCATTTGGATCATCACACCATAGCCCATTTGAATTCTGAACTCCCGATATAACATTCCTCTTTCTTCGCTGATTCACCTTAGCATGGAAGAAGGCCGTATTCCTATCCCCTTGTGTCATCCAATTCACTCTAGCCTTTTGTCTCCAGTACTTCTCCTCCTGATCCCAAGCAGTGCTCAGTTCCTTCTCGAGCGCTCGAACTTCCCCAATCTCTCCACTTCGTTGATCAGACCCAATGGATTCTAATCTTTGTTGCAGGTCATTAATCTTTTTCCTCGCATTGAAGCCCTTTTGCTTGCTCCAATGTCTCAACTCCTTACGACAGTTTTTAACTTTTTGAAAAACTTCAAACATCTTAGACCCTCTGATAGCACCTTTCCAACTTCGTTTAATCACTTCATGGCTTTCGGAGTCTTCACACCATCTACTATCAAATCTGAATTGTCTGAACCCCTGCATCTTTGGAGGATTAGTATCAAGAAGCAGTGCAGCATGATCAGACCCCACTGTAAATAGATGCTTCACCATAGCCCTATCATAATTCAACCTCCAATCTGAAGACACAAGAACCCTGTCCAATCGTTCTTTAACCAATCCATCACCATATCTCCGATTTGCCCATGTAAATGGATAGCCTGAAAAGCCCATATCAATAGCTCCCAGATTATTGACAAAATGCCTAAATGCTCGTAGAGACCAAGCCTCACGCCTTCTCCCCCCTTGTTTCTCATCTTCCCATAACAGATCATTAAAATCACCCCATAGAACCCAGTCACCAGAACTTTGTTGTCGATACCGCAGCAGTTCATCCCATTGCCCCTTACGGATTCCATCATGAGTACTAGCATACAGATTAACAAGATGCCACTCTTGCCCCGATTCATCATCCGTTATTAACAATTCAATAAAAAAACTACTTTTACGAACTAATCTGACCTTCAAATCTTGTTTCCACAGCACCACCAGTCCCCCAGCTGTGCCTATCGGATCCACAATCTGCAGGCCATCCATTCCTACAAAACGCCGAATAAAATCTACTCTAGTAAACTGATTTTTCGTTTCGGCAAGAAAAATCAGCTGGGGAGAGTGAAGCTTACACAACTCCTTCAATTGATGCGCTGTCAGAGCTCTCCCCAGTCCCTGACAGTTCCAAGCCAATAGCCTCATCTGGCCCCTTGGGGCCATTCGCGGCTGGCTACCTCCACCGTTTCATCAATTGTAACAATACCAGTACCTTGAACCACTTTTTGCTTCTTCGACAGACCTTGAGATGAGACAATCAGGTCAGCCTTCTCCACCATATCAGATGCACCCTTTCTTTTCACTGGCAGGATCGGATGATACCCTTTCACCTCATTATTCTCAGCCCTTTGCTGCCTTCCAGGTGCTAGCCTTCTTTTTTGCCCTTTACCCTCCATAGCCCCTTGTGGAGTCACCCCAGAATACTCTTCCACCACTCCATCATCTGCACCATCCGCAACTGGTTTTTCCTTCTGTATTTCCAGCATCTGGGCGGTAGACCGACTCCCTCGTTCGGCAAGAAAGGCCTCATCCAATTCCTCCTTTTTTGCTAGCTCCCTCTCTCTCTGTTCAAACTCCTTTTCCTCTCGAAGGGTTTTATGTGAGTTGCTGGAAAACATTTCAGTTGAACTGGGTTGATTTATGTTGGTTCCAACACCTGTTAAGGGATCGACTTCCATATTATTTAATAGCCCATCAGTACCTTCCACCACTTGGGCCTTAGTTTGCATAAGTATTGGGTCTTTTCCTCCACTTGGGCCTAACTGTTCACTTAGGTCCATTTGCACACTATCCATTGGGCTTTTAGGATGATCCATAAGATTTAATTTTGGAGAATCGTTGACTGTATCACCAGACTTCCACTCTATCCGTCTTTTCGAGACATTATTAGACTTTCTACTTCTTTTTGTGATTTTTCTTTTTCTTTTACTCCTCGTGATTCTAATAGGGTGGCCCATGTCGTGGCCAAGCACGCCCTATCTATTGAGCAACCTACAACCTGGGAAGGGACTTGTCCGGACTGGGTGCTTAGGGAAGCTCTTTTTGATATTTCGCATATTTCGTAATCAATAAAATGGCTATCGATTGAAAAAAAAAAAAAAAAAAAAGTTTAATAATTTATGACTGTATTTTAAAATTTAGATTTCCCATGCACACATACATAAATAACGAGATTAATGTACTTTTATCATCCCATGGGGCATGAGGCACAAGTAATAGCACCGTCGATCGAATCAGTGAGTTGACTGATCCTTTACTCGTTTGCATTCTATCCTTCTTATCAATGGCTCAGGTTATTCGTTTGGGACCCCGAAATGGGCCCCATAACGTGATTTGCGCACAGATCTGTAATCATAGCTGTAGCTTTACTGTTGTAAATTTTAATCACAAAATTTTACTTCTAATTTAGAAAAACGGAAAAGCAAATATAACTCGAACCAAAACTGATAAAAACTTGAAAGAAAAGTACAAAATAAATCTAACATAAATATTTCAGGCGAAGTGATTTCTTTATCAGAAACAACCACAAAAAAGAAGGCAAGGGAGTAGCCTTGGACCCCCAAACTATACATTACAAAGAAAACCTACACAAAAATTTGGCACTCCAAGCCAATTCTATACTATGCGTTACAGCCATAATCCTTGACTGACTTCCAAGTAAAAAGGCAGGTCCAGATATATTCCAAAATTGTCCTCAGCACCACCTCCTTATCCCCATGCAAATTATGGAAAATAGCAGGATTCCTCATTTTCCAGATATGGTATACAACAGCTGAAAAGACCAGCTTAAGAAGAGAATTCAGAATGGGCTTAACTCCACAGTTCTGGACAACAAATGCAATTCCTGAGAAAAATCCATAGCACCTCTGTTTACTCCACATCTTTGCCATAAGATGGCTCCAGATCCAGCCTGAGATAGGGCAAGAAAAGAACAGACTGGCAAGAAAAGAATTTAACCATATTCACTTATTTGCTTTACTTATTGCTTAAGAGTGCAGAATAATCCAAGTCCTCTTGAAAGTACCACGCATGGATGAAGGACGCATCTCAATGAAGGTAACGCTCGGGCCAGCTTGCTTACATTCAAATTATAGGACATACAGAACCATATATTGCTATTCATTAAACTTGACACTCAAAAATCCAAAACAAACATAGAAAACGGGTCGGCATGACAGGGAAGATCCTTTTGTAACACGACAAGCATTGAACTGCTTGCACAATCTTAGGCTGTGTTTGTATCAAGAATTTGGTCAGGAAAAGAAGTTCACATCTAGAACCATTATATTTGTTCCAAGAAATTTGTGACAGCTCGCAATGGTTAGATCCTTCAACTTTTTCATTGCCTTTTATTCTTTTCTTACCCAAATCATTGATCCAAATACAGCCTCAATCTGCAACAATAATAGAACTCATCTACTCCCCAATCATTGGGGACATGGGCGGAGATGATTAAGACAGACCTAACCTTTGGCAATATGCACAAAGTGGCTGCTCTCAAAATACCATTGAAACAATGGCCTCCTTAAACCTTCAAGAACCGAGAAGCTACATGGACGTTTTGCTTCAGAACAATGCCCCCAAATCAAACCCAAAAGGCATCAGAGAGGGAAGGCCTAGAGACCCAAATCAATTTTTTTGCTCATTACCTAACAGAACAAAACAACGGCACGGGGAGAAGCCCTTGGAAGGCCCAACAATTTCTGCGTTAGTCGGACAAATTCTTCCGAGAGCGAACACGTCGAGCATTGGTCGTATCTTGACTTTCCGATTTTGATGACCATCTTCTCTAGCACCACTGCATTCTGGAGCAAAAATTGCAACAGCTGAAGCTGAAATCCTTCTTGAAGTTCCTTGAAGCCCACAATCTCAATTGTCTTCAGATGCAGCAAAGGGAAAAAGGCGCTCTTGTGTGATGTCCAGGGGTCCTCTCCATCATAGGTGCAGGAATCAAGAAATTTCTTGCAGAACACAAACTAAAGGTAAAAAGTTTAGTTTGGATACAACTAATCCATAACAACTTGGAGATCAATTTAGTGTTGAAACAAATTGTAATTTGTTTTTCCTTCAAAGTGCCTACATAGGATAAACCTTTGGAGTCTAGGAAAAAAAGGAATAAAAATGTAATCCTCGACAATCATAACAAATCAGAAAAGATAAACAAAATCATTTATCTAACAACGTACCTCGAAAGATAGAATTATGTCTTTACAAAAGAGTACGGTGGGAGGAGCTATTTTGGATATTCTATTAGTTGAGTATCTACTAGAGTCACTTAATTAATCTCTATGTAACACGAACACTTTGCCAAATAACACATACCAGAGTCACTTGTGAGACACTTGGCAGACCCGTCTCACACTCAAATCAAGTGTCCTTTATTTTTCTCAAATTCTTTCATTTGTACTCCCCGGGATACTCTAGAACATGCTAGGACACTTCCAGAACACTCTTCGGACACTCTCAAAACACCCTATGGACAGTCTCACTATATGGACCTTAGTTGTAGCAGGATCCTTCTAAAATGGGTGTGCTCCCTAGACGGGAGCTCTAATCCACGCTTCTGAAACAGATGCTCGACGGGAGCTCAGTCCCATCCAGATAGGAACACGCTCCTAAATAGGATGGCAGCTTCCACAATAGTCTTAAGGACGAAATTCTAACTTCTCTTTTTAAATATATACAAGGAAGAAGGAAAAAAAAAAAAAAAAAAGAATTAAGAGAGATTTAGGACTATTTCTTTCTTGTCTTGTATTCTACTACTGATCTACGTATGTAGTCCATATATTTGGCATAAAAATTTCTATTGGGATGTCATTTCTCACTCATGTTTATAGCTTCTACATACCCCCGCTCCTGCCTCCGCTCGTGCAACTTAGATATGGACACTCTCAGCACACTCTTATGAACAATTGAGGGGACTTCTTTACCTATGATACATGATGGTCGATTGGATGTATAGATACGTGTGAGTAGTAAAATGTTCAGCTGAAAAACTTCAACTATGAACAGAAAAATGTGGCAAACAGAATATATGGTATTTTAATGTAATGAGAGGATTTTTTCACTTTGTATGTCTGATACATTAAATTATTGTAAACGTGCCCACAACACATCGTGTGCTCCAAATAAAATTGGAGATGTACATGTTGAAGTGTCGGTATCACTTGTCAATGTCGTACTACATAGATTAGTCTAAAAAACTTGTAAAGGAAGCAACTCTCATTCAGATTTTCCCTCCAAATACTCCACCAGATTAAAGAGACAAATGAGGAAATAGTTTTAGAAAACGTAACAATGCTTTGTATTGGCAACTCGACAAGTTCACAACTAATTTCTCTAAAAAAGGTGAACCACGCAGCAGGCTTTGTATGCCGGGAAAGTCCCACTTCATGACGTGAGAATTTATTGTTAAAACTTTGCAAGTTGACATCGGAGAAGGCAGACCTTTCACTTCCCCTACAGATAGAACCTTAAGAAAGGAGAAAATCAAATCGGTTAGAACCAATTTGGATAAAGATGCTACAAATTACTGCTTCCCATGAAATAAACTGCAAGCACTTTTTAGCAAGTACTACCTCTGTCCCAAATTGTTGCTCCTATTTCGGGAATCCAACTTTTTATGAACAATGCATAATTATACCTATAGTCACATAATTCGCCCCTAGGGGTGCAAACTGCGAGCTGGATTTCGAATTAGCAAACTGATGGGAAATTCCAGATGAATTCATGAACACATTAATTGTAATCCGTGGATCTCTTTAACTAGGTACATGGTTTCATGTATTGAAGCCATCAAATGATGGACACTGTATGGAACTGGCTCACATAACTCTGCCATAGCTTGGCAGAATGGCAGTACAAAAGTTAGGTGAGTTTCCACTACGGTATTTTCGGTATTCTTGGACTATATGTTGTCTAATAAGTTGATGTATGTGAGGAGAATGACTTGTTAATTTAACAACTTGTAGTCTAAGAATACGTGAAATACCGTAGTGGAAACTCAGCCTTAATAATGACAAAAAACATCAAAACCGAGGAGTTGAAAGTTAAAAGGTAACCTGACTCCTATCAGGCAACTATAGGCCTCTATATATAGATAATCGGTAAAATTTTCTTATTTGGCAAATATTATCCATACCTAATTATAGACCGCACATTACAAACTAGACAATACACCAATAAAATATTTTATATTATTACTTATTGACCTCTCAAGACGCACTCAATTTCAATCCTTTCATCAGTTGATGCTCTTGCGTACCCGCACTCACTCTGTGCGCACGCACTGTAACCACTCTCTGTGACTTAGATTATATCCCAAAAGGAAAGAAGTACCAACTTTTCTTTGTTAACTTTTTAAATTGGCCCTTTGTTTTGGGACAACCAAAAAAGTAAGGAATTGAGCGACATTTTGGGACGGAGGGAGTACCATTTTCCAAAACGTTCTTCCAAAGCACAAGGAAACTAATGCACTTGAAACAGTTAAGGCAGCATTAAGTCAAGAATTGATCACTGTGATTGCAAAGAAACACAAACCTGAATACACCAATCCCACAAATGAAGTTCCGTGACATGTTTTAGTCTCTCAAGAAGCTCTAACAATTGGTAATGCATATTCTCATGATCATCACTAAATTCTCCACCTGAAAAATTAAGCTCGGCTCTAACGAGAGACGAGACATTTACTAGCTGAAACCTGTGTGGCCGGAAATCCCACGAAAGTTCCAACACCTGAAGATTAGGAGCTGAAATTTCTAGCGCATATTCATCATCTTCAACAATACAAAAGTTGACTACCAACATTTTCAGGCTTGCAGAATTGATATCCAAATGACCGGTGCCAGAGAACATAACTATATGCAAAAATTCCAAAACCGGGCAACCTAATAATATTTTTGCAATTGCTCCATCACTGAACTCTGCATTATCCAACGTTAGACTTTTCAGCGATCTCCAGCTAATTCCACCACCTGGCGCAATAACACAATTAGACGCACTCAACATCCTCAAAGTTGAGTTGGTGAATAGATGCTGAGGCAATCTGTGGACTGCTGTAAAGCCTCCGAAACGCAAGTAAAGTTCTTCTACATTATGTTGCATAGCAAAGCGTATCCAAAGGTTCACATCCAGGGGAAAACACTCGTGATCAGGATGGTGCCTGAATTCAAGCACAAACTTTTTAATGTTGGAGCATGTGCACAGAAGTAGGGTATGATTGACGAAGGCCACAAACTTATCGATGTGATTTAAGTCAAATTCATCTCTCTTAAACACAAGTGTTGATACACAAGTCCACAGATATCCCCATCTTTTGGATAATGTACCAGTTCTCACAACATCTTCCATGGGCAAGAAAGATAGCATATGAAGGATCAACGAGTCATGTAAGGCGCTAATTCAGTCTAGACATTGATTCTTTGACCGTTTGGGTGGAGGCATCATTCCTTCTTCTCCTCCTTTGCCCTTCCCTGCTTCACCATCCCCCTTTTTGTTCTGCTCCTCCTCCACTTCTTCTTCTTCTACTTCACCACTGGAAGAACTGATAAATTCTTGACCTGGATGATCAACTTCATGATTCATGAGTTCCCACACTGAATTTCTATGTGAAGAATAACAGATGAGCTGAGATAGTGAAACGAGCAAGGCGTTAGAAGTAAACTACACAGTTCCTCTTGTTTACCCGTAGATAAGGGCAGAAGATATCCTCGTCGTATAGGTTCACCATAATAATTATCAGGAGCGGCCGTTTTGTGTGACAGGACTAATAGTCTCATAGTGCAGAAATATAGTATGATTTTACAGAATATGAAATCACATTCAGTGGCAGAGCACGGCAGGCCCAGTGGGGACACTTACCCCCCACTAAATTTTTGGTTTTTTTACCTTGTGCGCTTGGCTTGGAATGTTTATCATATGTTATCCCCTTTTTTTTCTTTTTTTTTTATATCACTTTTATACCTTTTGCATCTCACTCTTTCTGTCGCATATTTGTTCTAACATTAGAGCAAGTCCAATGTCTTGCCAAATTAGCCAAATGAGATGTCAAATGCAAAAAATACCCATCACCCAGTTTTTAAAGCTCTCTAACGTAGAGACTAAAGGGTTATCCAAAGTTCAAAAATGCTCATGCCCAAACCCATGGGTCATGTTGCATAATTTTATCTATTTCTTTTTTGTGATGAAACCCATAAATTCAATTTGGATGTGACGTTTATGAAATAAATGAAAAGACGTAATAATTTTCTCAACTGGAGCCAAGTTGCTAAATTTTGACGTTTTAGTTACTGTATTGAAGTTGTTCTTAGGCTCAATACACTCAGATAACATTAAACAGCCAACAGAAAATAATTAGTTGTGGTGGTTCATTATAAATTATTCAAGCTATGGCATTCTTTTTGAGTCCAAGAGTTTTCTAGTACCCTAGGTTACTAGAGAAACTTTGCCATCTAAGTGTGTAATGTGTTTAGAAGTTGTCTACACTAATGCTAATCCGCCACTGATCAATCGGAGTAAAAGATATAGAGTTAATAACACAACCCCATAGTACTGGATATCTCCTCTTTTCTGAGATTTCAAATTCGATGGATATATACCCGGACCGCAAATTCCAAATAAATGTTTGATATGTGGTTGCTTTAGATCTACAGTTTAACCACCAATCTGATGCTCAAATCCGAGTCAAGAAAAGGATCCTAAACGATATAAGGTAAATAACTCCTTCATTATAGATATCCACAGTGAGAGAAATGTTCGCTTTGATTTTCTGCTGCATCCAAGTTTGATGCCTGCAGGCTGCAAATGCTACAGGGTTTTCTTCTTAACATTATTTGTTGGGTAAATTACTTTTCATTCGAATCTGGGGCTTGTAAGCTTTACGACCCAAAGATGAAACTGAACCTCCTAAAACCAAGGGTTTAATTACAGGCAACCCCAAACGAAAGCACAGAATCCCAGGCCAAGCTCGAAACCCTATTTGGTTTACTGTACATGGTCCTCAGTCCTAAACTGGTGGTGTAATAAAAAGAAGACAATTGAAACTTTTCCAGCCTTAATTGAAACAAAAGGGGAGGGAGAGAGTCTCCAGAATGTCGAAGTATATCTGTTGAATTGGACAAGGAAATAACAGCTGATAGGGGACATATCTGGAATAAGTGAGAAACGCCGTGCGGCGGTGCAGCGGTGCAGCGGTGGTCCGAATCGCGCTGTTGCCGATTCAGGTGCACTATCCGAGGCAAGTGTGGTGCAGGCGTGCAGCCTGTTTTTAACAGAGTGAGAGAGAGTGGCAGGCAAGCTGGAATTCACACTTCTACATCCTTCGTTTTTTTTTTTTTTTTTTATCCCAAAATATGCCCACCGTCTCATTTTGAAGCCCAATATATCAATTGCGCAATTTTGATCCCAAAAGTAAATTTGTGTTTAAAAAGTCCCCACATGGGATGCCATCCACAGTCCCCGTTAAATATGTGGGGCAAAATCGGCTGTAAGTGCTATGACACTAAGGCCCCGATTGGATGCAGGATACGTTTTGGTGGGATTAAATAGTAAGGGGATAAGATAGTAAGGGCCCGATTGGCTGCAGCATTAGAGGGGGTATTAAGTTATACCCCCTCCCCTTATCCCGGACCCACCGTTTTATACTTGGTTTGGCGCAAATTTGGAACCCGGATAACTTAATACCCCCACCCAAATAATACCCCTTTATACCCCTTCCCCCTCACTAATTAATAACACCCTCCCCCTATTACTAATTTATACCCCCTCATACCCCCTACGAAATTACCCCCATACCCTCCCTTATACCCCTCCCCTTACCCCCAGTTTTTTTTTTACTGTTTTTAAAAAGAAACCGAATGGAATTTTAAATGTTTTACGAACTCTTGCGATTTCCTTCGGATCAAAAAATGAAGTACTTTTGCGAATAATTTTTTAATTTTTTTTGCACCAAATTAAACTACTAATTGAGAACTTTAATTTGATACAAAAAAATTTGAAATTTTTTATACTTTAGAATTTGACATTGTTGGCTTGCTTTGCAATATCCTTCGGATCAAAAAATAAAGTATTTTCACATTAATTTTTTTACTTTTTTTTGCACCAAATTAAACTACAAATTGAGATCTTTAACTTGATACAAAAAAATTTAATTTTTTTTATACTTTAGAATTTGACATTGTTGGGGAATAACATAAAAATTACTAATTAGTTATTATTAAACATATAACTAGAAATATTATTGAAATGAATAAGAAAAAATTAAACTTCATCCACCCAACTTTAAACTTCGAAATATTATTTAAATGAATAATAAAAAAATGATAACTGAATATTTTAATTTTAGATATAACTAATAAAAGGAATTATTTATTAAAAATTATAATTAATTTAATTACTATTGTGTTTATGTATTTTTTTATCATAAAATCTAATATGACTGTTCAAGGGCAAATATGTCATTTGTCAAGTTTTTACATCATCCACTCAACTTTATCCCCCTCTATCACAAATTCATCCAAACCACATACTATTTTATCCCCCCTTCATAAATGTCACATCACTGTGGGTCCACCCTTACTAAATAATACCCCTTACTATCTTATCCCCCCTTACTATCTTATCCCACCAAAATATATCCCGCATCCAATCGGGGCCTAAGGGGTATTGTTTAGTAAAGGTGGACCCACAGTGATGTGACATTTATGAAGGGAGGATTAAATAGTATGTGGTTTGGATGAATTTGTGATAAAGGGGGATAAAATTGGGTAGATGATGTAAAAACTTGACAAATGACTTATTTGCCCTTGAACAGTCATATTATATTTTATGATAAAAAATACATAAACACAATAGTAATTAAATTAATTATACTTTTTAATAAATAATTCATTTTATTAGTTATATCTAAAATCAAAATATTCAGTTATTATTTTTTTATTATTCATTTCAATAATATTTCGAAGTTTAATTTTTGCTTTTTTTTCCTTTCTAGTTATACGTGTTTAATAATAACTAATTAGTAATTTTTATGTTATTCCCCAACAATGTCAAATTCTAAAGTATAAAAAATTTTAAATTTTTTTGTATCAAGTTAAAGATCTCAATTTGTAGTTTAATTTGGTGCAAAAAAAAGTAAAAAAATTAATGTGAAAATTCTTTGTTTTTTTATCCGAAGGATATTGCAAAGCAAGCCAACAATCTCAAATTCTAAAGTATAAAATTTTTCAAAATTTTTTGTATCAAATTAAAGATCTCAATTAGTAGTTTAATTTGGTGCAAAAAAAATTAAAAAAATTTGCACAAAAGTACTTCATTTTTTTATCCGAAGGAAATCGCAAGAGTTCGTAAAACATTTACAATGCCATTCGGTTTCTTTTCAAAAACAGAAAAAAAAAAAAAAAAAAAAAAAAACTGGGGGTAAGGGGAGGGGTATAAGGGGGGTATGGGGGTAATTTCGTAGGGGGTATTGGGGGTATAAATTAGTAATGGGGGGGTGTTATTAATTAGTAAGGGTTGGGGGGTATAAAGGGGTATTAAAAGGGTGGGGGTATAAAATTATCCGGGTGCACTTTTGTTCCCAAACCATGCATAAAACCGTGGGACCGGGATAAGGGGAGGGGGTATAATTTTATACCCCTTGTAATGCTGCATCCAATCAGGGCCTTAGTTTGGCATAGGTTGGTTTGCATGCTACATTAGCCTATTATCTATCAGTGTTCGGTGTTTTGTAAATGGAACAATGACTTAAGTTTGGTGTTTTGTAAATGGAACACCCAATAGGGCATGGACATGCCATTAGGTATCATATGAATGGTTATCTGTATTGGCCTTGCTTGGGATGACTCTGTTTTGTACATTAATATTGCACATAGCTCTGTTTTCAATTTTGTGTTGCCCAGATTATGATTTCCACAATGAATACGAGATTTGCACATTCACATTTCCACAAATAGGCAGTTCTATTAGGCACATGTAAACATAATAATGGGGATTTCATCAAAGAGGAAGCCAAAAATTATACTACTAGCCCATAACTTACATCTCCTTTCCACCCAAAACAGTACAACAAAACTCTTCTTCATGACTTGACCCCAAATACACTACTACCCAATTACGCTACTAGTCTACTACCCCACTTTTACAGACACACTAGGTCACTAAAACCATAGCTACCGCATAGATCCATAACACCCAGCTACAGATAAGAGCCACAACGAGAAACTTCTTGATTTTTGTCACGCCCTCAAATTTAATAGACCAAATACAAATAAAATCCACGTAGGATAGGTCAAAGGTCATACATTTCACCGTTGAAAGGTCAAAGTCAACGTACACAGTGTTTCTACAAGGGGTACCCGTACCCATGCATAAGTAATGAAGAGTTAAAAGTTATTACATAAACCAAGTTTTGTCAAAAGATTGAAGTAATTAAAGTTACAAGATCATCTCCCAAAATATATTAACGATGGAGAGGATAAAATAACTCCATGTCAAATGAGCTTCATGATATGCATCTACACGCTAAGCATTCCAATCACCCTTGCCGAGTACCTGAAAATGATAGGTTGAGCTCACTAGCCCAGTAGAAAACTTTTCTACTAGCGCTAAGGGTATAAAGAATGAAATATGCACATGAAGGTATGATACACATGAATGAGCAAGCTAAAACGGACCAAGATAGATCAGCTAGATGATAGAGTGTCCAGTAGATACCCCAAAAAACGAATCAAACCCAAGTGTCCATAGATTCCCTCATAAACGTTACATTTCGTGTCGTGGGTTCAATCCTTTCAAAACATAGTCATTTTCATGAAACATTTCATTTTTCACCTCTTCACAATTAACTATTTATTTAAATAGGGAAATGAATCCCTCTGCCGGATTTCGTGGGCTCCGAACACCCTGCTGTCGGATTTCATGGGCTCTGCACACCCCTGCCTGATTTCGTGGGCTCCGAACACCCCTGGCTAGGGACGCACCAAATGGTGGCCCAAGAATAAGCAAATCATCCTTTTCAAAGGTTTATTAAATAATCAAGTGTCCAAAAACATCCACGTAATTCATTTAGTTCAAAAACTCGTAGTGTATCGGTTGTAGCAAAGTTAACAAGTGTCCAAGAACATAAGAAACCAAGACAAATCATAAAAATGTACCCCAATATGTTACCAAAGCTTAGAGGTCAATTGGAGGAGTCTTTGAAGGACCAATGAAGGCCCGGAGCAAAGGAACATGAAAATGGAACTATGAATCTCGAGAAAATCCGACATACCGATAGGAAAAAGCATATTTCTCTCAAAATAAAAGGGCTATGGACATGAGACCAATTGGGTTTGAAAGTAGACTCATAGAGCTTTCCAACAGTCCAAGAATCGCCTCAATCGGAGTTCAGAAGAAGCCGGGGCGTGCCCGCGAAGTTGGGTCAATAATCTGCCTGAACAAGAGGAGTCTGGATCGATCCAAAAGAGGTGTGGATCGATCCACACGGTCTGGATCGATCCAAGAAGTAGATGGATCGATCCAAAATGGTCCGGGAGCAAACAGAAGGTTTTGGATCGATCCGGACAACTTATGGATCGATCCAAAGTGGTTCAAAACGTCAACAGAGCGTTTTGGATCGATCCAACCTTGAGTATGGATCGATCCAACAGGGTTTCGGGTGTAAAATGCACAACATAGCTCAAACAAATGAGGGCTTCAATTCAAGTCACAAGTAAAGTTTCAAAACACAAGTAATCAAAGGAGATGAACATATCAACAACCAATTTATGGATTCACCAACAAAACATGCAAAACCCAAACTCAATCAAGTCCAAGCTCAACTTCCATGGTGATAATCAAGTTTGAAAGGAATTTTAGGAATAAGAATAAGAGTAATGCATTAATTCATTCAACATACACTTAGAGAAGGTAGAATGTTGTTCCCTACCTCAATGGTTTAGCTCCAAGGATGGGAGAGTGAAAGCCCTAGCTTATCCTTGCAAACCCAACCAAAATGTGCTTGCTCCAAGCAAAATCACGGAGTCCCGGACTCCAAAACACGCGTAGATGACGGATTTGAGGTTGAATCTTGAGGAAACAAGGTGTGGAGGTGTGAATTTTGTGGAGAGATGGAGGAAGTTTGGGAGAGGAGTAGAGAGAGGAAGTGTCGTTGGTTTTGGGGGAGTGGAGTGTGTGAATTTTTTGCTCCCAATACCCAGCCATACACATATATGTATAACCCCACTAATTGCACTCACACCCCTAGTGTCTCTAATGTGTTTTAAAGACACCCCAAATGCAATCACCAACTCACATTGACCCCATATTGTGTTTTAAAACATTTCTCACACTTCCCCAACATTATTTCCCGAAAATTATATGAAATTACAAGTTCTTACAATTTTGTTGTCCCTCTTGACTTGAGCTTGAAGCCTCCCTATGGACCTAATTAGTCCTAGAATAATCACTTTGGAATGGGCACACATAGGGGGATCAACCCACACGAAGTAGCCACATGTGCCCATTTTCTACATTTTACCATGAACACAATTTTGTTAAAAGAGTACGTGAGAAAGGAAGAGAGAGAAATATACTGATTTGGTATGCTTACACCGTATTGTTCACACCTGAGAAACCTCATTCCTAGGTTGGAGTCAATCCAGAGCATGTTAGCTTCCCACAGTAGCAGGTTTGGCTATCCATGTCTTTCTTCCTTCCTCTTTTTTTTTTCCTTGCTCTTTTTTTCCTCTCTCTCTCATGATATACGTATATATGGTGGTAGATGACTAGTGTAATGGCGGGATGGCAGAACTTTCCCCTCCAAGTGTGAGGGGGAGGGGAAAAATTGATTTTGCCCCTCGTTGTAATGGGGATTGTGGACGACATCTCTCGTGGAGACGTTTTAAACACAAATTTCTTACTTTGGGATCAAAGTTGCCCAATTGATATATTGGGGTCGAAAATGAGACGGCATATTTTGGGATCAAAAAAGTCAAGTTTGATCATTTGATAAAAAAAAATTATTTTCCCACTTTAATAATGGAAACACAGATGAAACAGACTTATTAATAATGGAACTCAAGCCTTTTTAGCCAAAATCAGCCTTTTTTTGTTTTCGTGAAAGAGCCAGAACTTTAACAATAAAATTTAAAACTACAATGGAAACACAAAAAAAAAAAAAAAAAAAACATCAAATGATCCGAATCCAAAAAAAAAATCAAAATTGAATTGAGTATTTCTGTGAAAAAAAATCAAAATTGAATTGAGTATTTCTGTGAAAAATGTGTTTAAAAGCGGGAAAATAATTTTTTTTTTTAATACGCTGTAGTACTGGGACCTGAATGCATTTGTCGGTGATGAAAAAATTCGTGTCTAAACGAAGCTACAGCTCTCTCCGGCAACGGCAAATCGACTCTCCAGCGACTAGGCAAACTGATAATGGCGGTGGTTCAAGTCAAAAGCAGTCGCTGAGCCCAACTTAGTACGAAACCAGGGATACTTTCGGACGAATCGTGCCCTAAACGGACGATGAGACGCAAAAGGAACATCAGTAACTTTGCGACCACCGCCGTCGATCGAATCAGTGAGTGTCCTGACTCTATACTCGTTCACATTCTCTCCTTCTTACCAATCGAAGACGCCGTCAAAACCGGAGCTTTGTCGAAACGATGGCGGTTCCTTTGGACCTTCCTCCCTTCCCTCCTTTTCCGTTCCCCCATGAGCGATTTTTCGGCCGCAGATTCCGACGAGGAGGTCACCAGAGTTGCAAGGGGAAACGACTTCGTTACCTTCGTTGACAAAACCCTCTTTTTTTCCAACTGTTCCAAGCTCAAGAAATTGGGGGTTGATTTTGAATACAGTCCGTGCTTCGCTTCAAATGTCAATTCGTGGACTCAATTCGCAGCAGGAAAGGGTGTTGAGGAGCTTCACCTTGAATTCCACTCTGCCGAGTCCTATTTGGATGAGGATGAGCTTTACGAGTTGCCGCAGCTTTTGTATGACAATTCTTGGTTCAAAGAATTGCGATTTTCATTGTGTAGGGTTATTCCTAAACGAAATGTTGCCTGGTATTCGGTAAAGAAATTGTCAATTGGGTATGTGAGGTTGAGAAATGATGTGATTGGAAGGATATTATCGGGTAGTCCTGCGTTGGAAACCTTGGAATTGCATCATTGTGAAGGTTTTAGTCGTTTGAATGTCACTAATCCGTGTGTGAAGAAATTGATCCTCAGAGATTTCTTGTGTTCTTGGAGTGAAGAAATTGGCAATGAGTTGGAAATTTCCGCTCCTAATCTCTTATCTTTGGAGATTTCTGGCTTTTTGTGGAGGAATTGTCGAGTTATGAATGTATCATCATTGGTTGATGCTGTCTTCAACTGCAACTTCGAAGATTTTGAGGAAGAGTGGCTTAATGATAATGAAAGGATTCAAAATTTTGTAGCTGGAGTTTTTGCAAGTCTTCTTCATGTGAAGAACCTTACGCTCGGTAATTGGGCAATTGAGGTTTGTATTTCAGCAGTCCTTCTCTTTCGCGATTGAATTCTCTATATTCTAATGTATTACTATTGCAATTCCTTTCCAGAAGAAACCAGCAAAACATATATTTACGGTGCTTCCCAATAAAACTGATGTTGCATGATTGTTGAGTTTATATAATTCTCCAGGGCAAAATTCACAAATTTCTTGCATCAAATAATTTCATGCTTAACGAGATGAGACTAGCCCATAAAGAAGTTCGATTGATTAGACCAAAATGTTACTGAAAAGCCTTTTTTGTAGCTTTTTAAAATGTTGTCTTGATCCCTTGCTAATCAGTGGATTCATACCTTGAGTTGAATGGTGAAGTATGAAGCAACTCATTCTACATATATCAAATTTAGGGCTCTGGACATATACAAAGTTTTGGTCATCTGGGACTTTGGACATAAATTGAGAGAGACAGACATACAGAGACAGAGAGAGGGAAAGAGCTGCCTATAAAGCTCTAATTGATCCTGACTTTAGTTATTTCTACTTACTTTTGCTCCTATTTTGCAAAGGAGTGAACCTGGTTTGAACAGGAGATCCACATCTTTTTATGTTAGAAATTCTGAAAGCTGTAAGATCTGTCAAATATCCTATGGTCTTATCTTCTTGTTGTCCTTTTGAATCTTCTTCAGGTGCTATCAATTATGGAAATAAAAGGCTTGAGTTCTCCGTTGTTGAATTGCAAATGTTTAACACTGAGTACAACGATGAATAAGTATGCCCTCCCAGGGATAGCAAGCGTGTTGAAAAGTACACCTAATTTGGAGACATTGGTCATGACCTTGCCCTTGTCCTCATTGTGGGTGCGTTTTCTCAGAGACCTTTCCATGTTTTTTCAGATTATTTCACAAAGATGTGCAGAAAACTGTCTTGATTGGATAATTCCAAGTGAATTACGGATTGGTGGCTACTAAACTTTGTTTGGGTGCCTCTCTATTAGAAGTGACAAAGGAACCATTTCTCAAGATTGCAAGTCATTACATTGAATTAACGACTTCCCTATCATGTTTATGCCTTGACCCAATATCCTTGTAAATGACCTATCAAGTACTTGTTTGAATCATTTCAACAAAGCTTTGTTTTCTTTCTATCCAAATTGTAATGTAATATGCACGACTTCTAAGAAGTGCATGCACGGACACGGACACATATACATACATAGATATAGGCGCGGACACGTGGTGGGAATTTTGGATACTACCCAAAATAACATGAAAATTAAACGGGATGATTGCGGATGGGACTTTTGTAGCTCGAGAAGGGCATAGATAACTGCCCCTAATTTTTTTGGCATTGATCCATTAACCCGAGTGACGTGACACGACACGTCATTATGCCTATTATATATTTTAGTACTAGTCTTGTAGTTTACTCGTTTATAATCTATATTCTAAATTATGTTGGCTGTGTTTGGTTTGTAGTTTAGTTTAGTTTTGATGATGTAAGCAGGTGTAATGAGTGGAGAGAGATAGAGAGAGAAATGAGGGAAATGATGATGTCAACAAAACCAAAACTAAAACAAAACTCTAAACCGAACAGGGCCGTTATAGTTATACTATTTTGTTATTATTTTCGATAAAAATCGTAAAAATGTACCGTTATCTATTTTGATACTTACGTCTAGTTGTGGCTTAACCGCTTAAGGCATTTTTTATTGTCATGATTTTGTAATTGTTGGTTAATTTGTTTGGTTGAGTTCATAATTTATACGATTATGATAGCATTTATAATGCATTCAGTTTTCTTATTATTTTAACGGATCGCGTGTGTAACATTTTGTCATGTATAAATTTATGGATACTATTTAAAAAATTTCACTAAAAGGGTTAACAGGGTCAACCCTTACACAACACAGTTTTGAGCAGGTCGGGTTAGTATGAAGAATCAAGATATATAACACATTCAACTTAACGTGTATTTTGACACGAACCTCGAAATGATACGACTCGAACACTATACGATGCGTCCTTCCAAGACATGGGACATGACACTTTATAAAGAATGGGGACATCATGATCCGGCAATTTTTAAAGAATGGGGACATAAAGATTCATGACACAACGAAAATGTGTGTGTGTGTACGTTATGTTGGTTAAAAAATCAGTTTTTTCCACATAATATTGTTTCCAAAAATAACCCAACTGATATTATAATTTGCAAATTATATCTTTTGTAATTTAGATACTGCAGTTCTAATATTAGCTTGTATTTATTAAGGATTGCAATTCTTAACTTTCTTTTTTCTAAGATTACAATTTAACCCCCGAAATATGTTTAAACTACTAATTGATTTCTGCCATTCCTCACTTGTGTCGAGCTTGAGACACGGGTGTAACCAATTTGTGCCGTGGTTAAAAATTAATAAAACTAATTTGACGTGCGAGGTGGCATGTCCATACATGTCCCGTCGTGTCCTCACTTGTGTCTAACTTGAGATGTGCGTATCTGGTATGTGCCGTAGGTAACAACTGATAAAGAAATTGGACACTGTAGGTGGCCTGTCCATGTCCGTGGCTTGCTGTGTTCTTAACGTGTCACGTTTCTCCAGTGTGTACGACACGGATACGGGGACAATTATATCTGTCAATAGTTCTAAGATTATAATCTGTAGCTTAATGTGTTTTCATCTGCAGGCCTTGGATTTCGATGTTGAGGAACTTCGCAATTACAATGAAGAGCAGTTTTGGATATCACAAAATTGTACTTGCAAGTGCTTGACGCTGCATCTAAAAACTGTTACCTTTGATGGAAATTTAATGATGTCGCATTTTCGTGACTTCAAACTTTTTCCTTTCGTAAAATTTCTGTTGAGGAATGCAAAAGTGCTGCAAAAGATGGTTTTCAGGAAGCCAAGTGATGATCGGCTGAAGGAAATTTTCGTAGTAGCTCAAAAGCTTTTAAGCTTTCCCAGATCCTCTCCTGATGCAGCAGTTATCTTCTGTTAATAAAAAATGGACAAGGAGTACCACTTTGTCCATGAAACTGATGCCTTTCAACTAACGCTGGTCCTTAATATGATCACTGCATTTGCACTTGTTTTTTGAAGCGGTTGTCACCACGTCTACTGACTGTGGGCGTAATGGGTCGTAAGGTAAGGATTCTCTTACCTTTTATTTGAATGTAAGAAAAGGGGTTGTTAGAGTTGCCAATTGAAAGAGTTGTATCTTGTAGTTCTGCTTATGGCTATGCCTGTGTCGCGTGCTGCAACTAGATATGTGACCTGTAATTATGTTGCTGCTACTATGTATGTAGTTGTTGACCATTAACTGATTTATTTCTAGTAGACTGCTTGTTCTTGCACTGATTAAGTTCATTTTTTTTCTTGTGGACTGCTTGTTCTTGCTTCGCGACATGACGGCACTGTGCAATATTTGCTTCTTAACTGGTGCATGGAGTATTCATATACCATCGTAGGAGGTGGGGTAGGTTCGAGGATTGATAGGCGAGGCGTGGCATGGCGTAAACATCGTGCAAATATGGACCAAATACAGATGCTTTATAGGCTATAATCTGCGTCATTTTTCCTTGTAAATTTCTGTCGGTTTCCAAATTGTCCCAAAAATTTTCATTCCTCAAAATTTACAGAGTCAATTTTGTCCGAAATGAAGATACAACTCGACTAAAGAGAGAAAACAATCACGAAATCAAGGGACAATGGTTTACGTTATATATACTATAAATATTTACAAAATTTGTGCCACCTCATAAAGATCATAACATTTTGGTGCATATCGTAACTGTTATACTAAAAACTTGTAACTATTCAGCAACATGATTCCTAAATTATCACATAGGGTCAATACATTTGTTTCTTATAACTTTTCAGAAATAAAATTCATTACAGTTTTCCTAAAAACCAAAATATATTTGATGCATATTGCAACTTTTACAATAAATGGTGCGCCCTGGTTACAACAAATTCGCGTTCATGATACAACAAAAACCCAAACTCAAAATTCTGTGTTTGCGTTTGGATTTTTGAAAATAGACAGAGTATCCACTAAACAAACATAAAAGAACAAAGAACTGATTATCAAAAATCTAGGAAAGATAGGCAGAGCATGTGTGGGGGAACCTGCTTTAAGTGAGAGTGGCTGGTATTTGGGAGTGGGTTCTACCAACTTACATCCTAGTTCTGCCTTCTCATTTTTCGAGATATCGATAAGGTAAAAACTTCCTTTCTCCTCCTTTACGGCTAGTTTGCTGGGCGGAGACAGTTATAGGTGGATAAGATGTGAATATGTTATAAGAGAGATTAATTAAGGTGATTAGCTTATGCTCCTACATTGTTTGCGTAGTAGAGTTGATATGGATGGTTTATAGTGAATAATATGAGAAATTACTTGATTTTTTTAGATAAAGAAATTACTTTGTTGCCCTAACGAGAATACAAAAAATAGTTTGAGCAATAACTTGGTTTTCTTTTTGCCCACCCGAATTAACTTATCCTAGAATTATGGGTGGTGTTACCTATCAGACGCTATTCTTCCTTCTACTCCCTCACTTCCACTAAAAGAATGTTTGGAAGAAATTATTTAGTGTCATGGAGCATTGTTATGTACTGTTCCATATGCCATATATTGTGACGAGGTCCATAAACTTTATATTGAACTCCACCAGACAAACAAAGGGACTCAATTCGATGTGACAATGTCTCGAGGGCACCGAAGGAGGTGTTGTACACAGCCGTGTTGTGCACCCCTCGGCCGTTGGATCGAGTTTTGGATGGCTCGGATGCGTTCGGCAATTTTTTTTTAATTTTGATTTTTTTACCGGTAAAAAATCAAAACACATCCGAACCGTCCAAAACTCGATCCAACGGCCGAGGGGTGCACAGCATGGTTGTGCACAACACCTCCCCCGCTTCCACAATTTTTATGCTCGACAATTCCACAACACCAATAGATTTCACCTAGCATCTTGCCCGCTGTGGGTCCAATAGTTAATTTTTGTAGAGCTTGTCTACATTACATCGAACTAACATAATCCCTACGTGGGTTCCGTGGGGTAACGAATTGATTTTGTAAACTTTATCTTATTATTTTGAAATATTTCAATTATATCAAATAAAATTATGATAGTGTTTCTATAAAATCACTCTAAATCTCCTTTGTGCAGATATTTTTGAGATCTATTTCTCATAATGTTGAATTTTCAACCATCTTTTTGTAAGATGCTACAATCCTGTAGGATGCTCCTACCCTACAGGAGTATATAGTCACCATTGTGTTATTTTAGAGGTCAACAATATATTTTGAATGAATTATAAATACGGGGTTATGTTACTAATTTGCTTGTCCATGCTGATACAAATTTCCGAATTTGTCCCTTGTGCTATGTAGCCAATTTGGGGGAAAAAATTTAGAAGAACGGACTTTCTGAAAGGGAAAACTTCAAAAAAGCCTCTAAACTTTCACCGCAATGCTTCATAGGCCTCCAAACTTAACGAAATTTCAATTAGACCTCCAAACTTCACACATTTTAATCAATTACACCCACGCCGTCACTTGCAGTCAATTTCCTAACGGGAAATGCTTACCTGGCGTGTTGGCCCTCGTTTTGGAGGGAAATGCAATATTCAGTGGGTCACCTCCCCCCATTTTGACTCCCTCCTTTATATTATCTCTATTTATGCACCCAACCCCACACCAAATAACCCTAAAACCCTACTTCCCTTCTTCATTTTCTCTCTCGCATCTTAAAATCTACTTCCATTTTCTCTCTCACGTCTGAAAAATCAGAAATGCACGTGACATTGGCAACAATCTTTGCAAAGTGTGTGGCAATCGGAGAGAGATGCACACCTCTTGGACAACAATGAACCCATAAAAAAAGGTTTGTTTCCTGTCCTATTGATGGCTACAAAACAAAAACAAAGTCTATATAAAATAGAAACAAAGTCCATACCAATGTTGTGTTGTCACTTGTATGTGCAACAGGTATTACCCTGAAAACACCCTCATGATGCATTTTCATACTAAAATATTATCCAGAATCTGCACAATAATCAAGAAAAAAAACATCTTCACACAAGCATTTGACTAAACAGTAAACGTCAATAAACAAAGCACATTCAGTCACCTTTGATATTAACAAACCCATTAAAAAAACCCTAACTACAAGACAAACACCATTAAAAAAACCCTAAGTGGAAGAAAACCCCATTAAACAATACTATTTCACTAAGTGGAAGAGAAAACCCATGAAAAAACCCCTAATTGATTCTTCATCCAGTGTAAAGTATACGTACCATAGGTAGAAGGATCACACCCAGATTCTCGCATCATCCAACCCATTTTCGTCTTCCTCACATCAATGAAGGATTAAGAAAACAGATTAGTGTGATTCGAATGAGGTGTTTAAATATCATGTTTGGAGGAGTGGGGAGCAGGGTTTCTTGGAATCAGAATGAACGAACATATCTCCTCTATACATACGTCTTCTTTTTGCCATGTGAATGTGTCACGCCCCAAACCCGTCCCTTATAGGTGTTAGGCACAACAAAGCGCCGGTGAACTCTCACCAAGGCCACATCACAATATATATATATATATATATATATATATACACCACCGGCGATCCTGTCAAGGATCCCGGATTTCCCGGATTGAAGGGTTTTTTGGTGTTTTGATGCTTTTAAAAATTGTTTTTGGGAAATCCGAGCCGTCCAATGTCTTCAAAAGGTGTTTTCCAAGGTCCACGCGGGAAATCTTCAAAAAAAAATACCGGGAAGGGCTTGATCCAAGTAGTTTTTCGCAAAAACTGTAAATATAAAGTTTTTGCGAAAACTGCTTGGATCAAGCCCTTCCCGGTATTTTTTTTTGAAGATTTTCCGCGTGGACCTTGGAAAACACCTTCTGAACACATTGGACGGATCGGATCGTCAAAAAAATATCGGGAAGTGGAGTCCCGGATCCGGGACTCCCGGACTAGAACCGGACTCTCTATATATATATATATATATATATATATATACCGCTTAAACCGATGACTAATAAGGACTCGCGAGTTTAAACAACGGAAATTTGTATAGATAAACCAAACTACAAAGTGTCTTCGCATCAGGATCTCAAACTTCAAGTACATCTCAAAGCTGTGTTTATATGTAGAGTTCACAAACTATATACAATGTTACAAGTCAAAGGTACAAGTCGAGCTATAACATTCTATCTACGTCCTATCTACAAGCCTTCCCATGTACAACATATCCACAAAAAAGGTACCACGTCACCCGTTACTCGTTGTTGCCTGAAAGGTGGAAAAATATTGTACATAAGCCGAAGCTCGGAAAGTGTGGACATCCACGCCGCTCGTCGGTTTAAAAATAGGAAGTTGATGGAAAATGAGTCGCCACCCGGGATTTACTTAGAAAGCGATTTTGGTACCCGAGAAACCGTTGAAAGTAATTGATGACTCTTGTGCCGTTTTTGGAAAAGGATTTGATCTGCAAAAAGATTCTTGGATTCGGAAGCCAGGTTACGAACGGGGAAGGTTTTATTGAAAAGCACCCCGCTCGCCCGGGAAATTTCCGGTCTCTACTAAATTTTTGTGGGATTTTTTTAGAAAACATTTTATTGAAAACTCTGATAAATAAACAAGTAAATAAAGAAATTAAATAGAATCATAACGGAGATAAAATTAAACAAAAGGACTTTATAGCAATAATAGGAAAGTAGAAGGAAAAAAATGTAATAAATAAATTGCAGAACATCGAAAAAACAGAGCCTAAACAGAGGAAAAACAGAGGAATTTTTATATTGAAGAGGGTTAGCCGCACGGCTAACATAAGTGTGCCGTACGGCTCACTCATATACACCGTACGGTTAACTTTTTGAAGGATTTCTCAAAAATTTGTTTTCTCAACAGGAGCTTGGTTTTATTTGTAAAAACCAATTTTTTTGATAAAAATAACTTTTGTTGAGATGTTTTTATACTGAAGGAAAGTAGTAAATGAAGTGTATCTCCTCGCAAGAACCGTACCTTGCGATAACCGAAAATATCGCCCGATACGGATTCGAGAGATTTGATTTTAGTAAAAACATGGCCACCCGAGCCTAGGGATGATTACTGGAACCATCCTCGACCCGGGTGGATCCCCTCAAAGAACCAAGGTTTCGAACTCAGCTAAAGAGATACGATTTATACCTTTACTGGAAGTTTTCGGACAGTCGAGAACTTCTGAAACTTCGGACTTGAACTCCTTGAGAATGAATTTGATACACACAGATGGGTCGTTGGAGGTTTTTGAATGAAGGAAATGGAATGGGTTTGAAGTTTCTAGAGGAGTTTGGACAGAATTTCGGACGGGAAATGACCGGGGAATTTACCAGCGTGTCGCCGGAGTAGGGAGGGGGGTACTGTGTGTGTGTAAAATGGGAGATGAGGAGGAGGTTATTTATAGATGAGAAATGGAATAACAATCAGTGCGAATATCTACTCAAAAATGATGAGATGCCCAAAAATGATGAGATGCTTCTCAGAATTGCGAATATTTTCTGGAATGTAGCCGCACGGCTTCACAGATTGACCGCACGGCTAGACCAAGTGAACCGTACGGCTAAAGTGCAAGAGGATAAACCGTACGGCTAGCACAGGTGAACCGCACGGCTATGGTTTTGTTTGTTCAAGGGTTCCAAAGTTCCAAACAACTGTCTGAGCATTCTGAGCATTTCTTCTTATCACTGGGTACTTATTTTCATAAACCAAACTTAAGTAAAGATTATAACTTTGAGTTTTCTTTACTTTAATTTATTTATGAAAATAAGGAAGTACCCCCCTTTCGCAAACAATGACATTGCCAGAATTTTGATAGCCCAATCCAATTAAAATCTCATCCCCCCACTTTTAGTACAAAACCGAAAACGGGCACATTTTTCTCCGAAGAAAAGGGGCGAAAGATGACTTTGCCTTACTCAAAAATAACTTCCGATTATACCATTTTGATTAGAAAAATCCAAGGAACATTTACCGGGACTTTTTATTGGCCAAATCAGATCTTCCCAAAAAAGTTAATTTTCCATACTTAGCCAGATTTTCGAGCGACAGACAGGGGTGACTCGATCAAGAGGCGACCCGATGGTGACATGACCTATGTCATTCGAGTCTCGGATGAGAGACGATGATGAAGGAACACTTGGATTAAAATTGGGGTGTCTACAGAAAGCCAATCTCAAACCAATACATCAAGTGCAGGAAATCTTATTTCTGTAGTCGGCAAAGAAATGGCAGATGAGAACCTGGAGCAGAATGACGATGTTATTATTGAGGAAGATCTGAACCAAGATCACTTTGAAGCTAATCATGTGCCCATTCAAGCTGCAGTAAAAAGAATTAAAGGAAAGAGTAAGAGAAAAAACATCAATGACATTCTGGGATACTCAAAAGTGGACAAAGGTACCACCAAAGGGAGAAGAAACAAAAACAAATGTGTAATGTTGTGATCTGTTGTAGCCTCTGCTGCGTTGTCTGCATCACTATCTTCAGGTGGCATCAATAATAGAAATAGAATTCTGCTTGATGAAGCTAAGGCAATCTGGGAGGTGGACAAATTGTTTGGCTTACGGTATGATGGTGATGAGAGGGAGGTGATCAGTAAGATTGCAGATATGGAAGCCCTAAACAAAGCCAGGAATGACTGTCATCCTTAAATTGTCTTATATTTATGATTTCTCAGAGGTTTAGTGGGGTGTGCTGTGATTTTGTCATTGGGTTCAGGGGTGTTGGTTTGGGTGCTTTGGAGTGTCTTGGGGCGATCTATTTGGGATCTTTTTAGGTTGTCTGTTGGGGTCTTTGGGTTTCGAGTCTTTTCCAGATTTTTTTCAGTGGGTGGGTCTGTTGGCAGTTCTTTTTTGTTTGTTTCAAAAGTTGCTGATCATTGATGGAGAAGTGCATCCTATTTGCTGAAATGTCTTTTGCAAACCATATGGATCTTTTCAACAATCATGCCAATTTTACTGGGATGTGCATGCTTCAAGGCGTTTTGGCGGTGGCACATGGAGTTCAACGGCGAGTTGCAGTGTTGTGTTTGGTCGGAGGCCAAGGTGTTGGGCAGCAGACAAGTATGGTTGGCGGTGGCGCAAGAATGGACAGCATGGTGTGGTTGTGCCTTAGGGTTAATTTTTTCTATTTTGGGCATTGTGGGCGTGGGCTTTGCCCAATGGATGTAGTCTTCGGCCTTAGGGGTTACTTTGATTGGTTCCTCGCCAATCGTTGTTTGGGTCTCGGATTAGCCATTTTGTTGCTTTCTCCTTGTTCCTATTAGTCATTGTAATATTTCGATGATTAATGAATCTTTTTTGCCGTGCAAAAAAAAAGTTTTTAACACATAGTTCACATGCTTTTCATGGATATACTCAAAATACATGTCAGAAATATCAGTTCATATTTAACTTATTCCAAAAAGAACCCATAATTCACAAGCCATTTATAATGCACATCCCTTTCCGAATCGTTGCACAACACCAGGTGTCCTCGGCGTGGATAAGCTAGACGTCTATCGCATTATCTCACAAAATACACAAACACATCTTGCTAGTCTTTTAGCACTGTCCCCTAGCAAGCGGGGATGTAAGAGATGCCATTAATAGATAATAAAAGTGTCCACCTTTCATATAATATCCATGGAGTTCATATTATAGAAAAACATGTAAAAACATATACCATTTGAACTTGGTTACCAAACGTATGCAAAACCATGTAATTTATGTGTTAAAAAACACTCACCTCAACTCCCATCTTTCACACAAGTATCCTATGATAGACAAGCAGGAAAACACGTGTTACACATTAATCGTTATTCAAATATCTAAATAATCCTCCCTACTACCCCATATTCACTAAGAATTACACTTTAAGAGCTTCGAAACGATAGGTCATACGCTAAAAACGGAGTTTGGAAGACATGGCTACGCCCACTTAAAGTTAGACGATTGGCTTCAGAAAGACAGTTGCGGATTTTGCAGCTTTACCAATTTTGAATCAAAAACTAAATTTGATCAAGCAAAATTAAGGCACAATCTTTGCATATTTTGAAAGGTATATGAGTCTAGTTTCAAAATCAAGAAACGGTGCGCGATTTCGATACTCGTGCTAAAGTATATGACTGTTTTCCCAAAGTGTGTCGGTGCAGATTGCACAGTGACGAATTTGACTGCAGCTAGCTTAAAGAAATTCTAGGGAAATCAATACTTTGGGTTTGGTTCTGAAATTTTTACACAAAATAGTAAACTCATAAACAAACATTCCATAAAAATATTAAAAATTTATAAGCCTTATAAGTACCTCTAATAATTTCATGAATAACAGGTCTGTTTCAAGTTCAAAAGTTCCAATCAGAAGGTATCACCTTAACCCTAAGAGTCTTAACCCTAAGGGTATATGAGTCTTGATTTTAAGAAAGAACAAGAATTTATTAAGAGTTCATAAGGAAACCCATTAAAACTCCATGAACTAAGGGTTCCATAACCCTAAGGTTTAAATCTTGAAATTACCCTACTAAAACATAAAATTAAACTTGTATTTCGAAGAATCTAAGATAGAGGATGTTAGATTTACCGAGTAAAGCTTCAATTCGACTCCAAGTAAGTTTCTCTCTTTTTCCTTCTTCTTCTTCTTCGTATGGCTGGCTCTCTCTCTCTCTCTCTCTCTCTCTCTCTCTCTCTCTCTCTCTCTCTCTCTCTCTCGGTGGAGTGGATTGGAATGACAGAAATGTTGGTTTCCTCCCCTTTGTTTTGTTAGGCTAATAGGGAAAATGATTTAGTGTATGCAATCTACACGGTTACTTATTCAAATCACATTTTGCACATGATTAAGCTTAAAGGATAACTTCCATGCACGATCCACTTCATGTGTGATTGTTTCTACTGTTAACTGTCCAGTTTTACACGTGTAATAACATGAAATTCATGCCTTCTAGCAGTTTGTAATGTGGCTTCGAAGGCTATTCCTTGGCTATAAGTGCCAATGACTGCCTTTTAAACTAGAGGACGATACGATATCGTATTGCGCTTCTTATAAACACTATAATCTAGTGCTTCTCATTAACGACATGTTTCCAACGTTTGGTAATTCTGATTACGTGTCAATTAATTACTGTATGTTAGAATAAGCTTATATTAGTATTTGTCCCACATTGACTAATTAAGTCTTGTACTGAGATCCCTCATAATATAAATAAGAGTATTATGTGTTGGGGTTCATTAACACCCTTACACCTCTCTCTCTCTCTCTCTCTCTCTCTCTCTCTCTCTCTCTCTCTCTCTCTCTCTCTCTCTCTCCCTCCTAAATAACATGGTATCAAAGCCAAACATTGATCCACCTTAACCACCAGATTGCTGCCATCCAAGAAACCCTAAATCTACCATAGCCACCCATCCCTACTACCTTGTAAACCCTAAATCGAAACCCAAATCCCTACTACCTTGTAAACCCTAAATCGAAACCCAAATAAAAACCCATGTTTGAAACCCCTCTCCAATCCCAAAATTGACCTCTGAAAATACAAATCAAGACCACATTCGACCAATCCACGAACCCAGACTTCAATCACTTGTTCGTTCATCGGGACAAATCGTTCGCGCACTATTCATTGTTCGCGCATCGCTCACTTGTTCATCGATTCTCGTGTTCATGGGTGCTTGTTCATCATTCTTATCGCTTCACCGCCGTCGCTTCATCGTTCATCGATTTCATTCGCTTTCATCGATCATCGATCAACATTCCTTGTTCATCGATCACTTTGTTCATCTCAAGTTGGTGGTGATTATTTGTGTACTAGTATTGCATCCGCTGTCATTAGTTGTTCTCGTGGTGGTTTGACTATGTTGGTTTTCGATTAGTTGGTAGACGAAGTTGATCGGTTGGTGGTACATTAGTTCTTTGGTATTGAAGTAGTGGGTTGATTAGTGAGTTGGTTTGTTGGTGATCACTTTTCTCTCTGTTATTTGATAACATGTCTGAGGAGAAGTTTGTTTCTGGTTCTAGTTCTGGTTTTTTTGCGGAGAAGTTTGTTGGTGGCTTTTCTCTCTATTATTTGGCTCTCGGCGCTCAGTTGATTAGTTATTTGTAGTTGTGGTTGGTTTCTTCTGCTAGAGGTAGCGGTTGGTTGATTTATTGGTCAATTTTTGATTTGTTGGTAGATGTTGATTTCATACGGTGGATAGTAGCGAAGTTTGTTGGTTGTTTGGTTGCTAGTAGATTTCGAGTTGGTGTTTGGGTTTGTTTATGATGAAGTCTGCTTCAGTTGTTTACAGTAGTTTTGGCCTGGTTTTGGTGGTCGTGGTTCTAATTTCCGTAGTCGTCGTGGTTTTGGTTGTGGTCGCATGTCAGGGGGAGGTAGTTCTCGTCGTGGTAGTTCTGATTATGGTACCCGACAGTGTACCCATTGTGGGGGTACAAATCATATAGTTGAGTATTGTTATGATCTTCATGGTTTTCCCCAGGCTCAACCGGTTGCTATTTCTGAGGATGCTGGACAGTTTACTCATTCTTCTGCCAATAGTAGGGTGACTATCTCAGCAGAGGAGTATCAACAGTACCAACGCCTATTGTCACTTGAGACAAGTTCCTCCATTGCTACGTTATCTCGACGGTGTTCCTCCGTTGCTTGCATTGCGTCTTCTCATTCTTCTAATCATTGGGTTATTGATTACGTGCATCGATCATATGACTGGTACTCCTTCTATTCTTTCCAATCATCGTCTCTCGAAACCATCTCGTGTTACCTTAGGCGATGGTTCTACTACCAACGCTTGGTTTGGGTTTTGTTCATGTTACTTCCTCTCTTACTTTGGACTCCGTCTTTGCAAGTTCCTCGTTTTCCATTAAATCTTATGTCTCATTAGTAAACTTACCAAGTCTTTGAATTGCTCGGTCACATTCTTCCCTAATGGTTGTGTGTTTCGGGATCTCAAGACGGGGAGGAAGATTGGTGGCGGTGTTGAGCGTGGTGGCTGTATTACTTCACCGATGATTTCCACCTAGCTTGGTTGCTCTTCGATCATCGTGTCACCATATCAACATCATTGTCGTCTTGGTCATCCATCACTTGAGAACCTTAAAAGGCTAGTGCCTTCATGTAGCCGGGTGGATGCTTTGCCATGTGAAGTCTGTGAGTTTAGCAAACATCATAGAGTGTCTTTTTATCCTAGGGTTGAGAGTCGTGCATTGCGTCTTTTTGAGTTAGTTCATTCGGATATTTGGGGTCCAATGCATGTTCCTAACATTTTTGGCTTCCGGTATTATGTTATTTTTGTCGATGATTTCTCTCGTGTTACCTACCTTTATCTCATGAAAGAGAGGTCCGATTATCTTCTATTTTTCAGTCATTTTATATGGAGATCAAAACTCGAGTTTGATACTTGCATCCGCATATTTCGTTACGATAATGCCCGTGAATATTTTAAAAATACTCTTTCTCAATTCTTTGATGATCACGGTATTATCCACCGGTCCTCTCTTGTGCTCGAACTCCACAACAAAATGGAGTTGAACGCAAGATTCGACATTTATCAGAAGTTATGCGTGCAATGTTATTTCAAATGCAAGTTCCTAAGTCTTATTGGAGTGACGCAGTTCTCACTGCCTGCTATTTGATTAATCGTATGCCCTCTAGTGTTCTTGGAGGTCAGATACCCCATAAGGTATTGTTTCCCGGTCGTCCCCTTTACTCATTACCCCTTCGGATTTTTGGGTGCACATGTTATGTTCATGCTCTGGATCCTAACCGGAGCAAACTTGACCCTCGCTCCATTAGGTGCATTTTTCTTGGTTACTCTCGAACTCAAAAAGGATATAAGTGTTATTCTCCATCTTTACGTCGTCCCTTTGTGTGTGCTGATGTCACATTTAATGAGTCACTCCCATTTTATTCGGAGCCTGTCACTACCAATGATCGGCTTGCATCTGAGTCTGTATTTCCTATAGCTGTCCCCTCAGGTACTGGTCCTCCACCAAAACATTTGCAGGTGTATGTTCGTCGTCCTAAAGTTCCACCAGTGCCATCTCAGCCTGAGCCACTAGTGCCATTTCAGCCAGCACCATCGCAACCTGAGCCATCTGAGCAAACAGGCCCACCTTCGCCCACCGCTCCGTCTTCCCCTCCGTTGCGGGATCCAGATGATCTTGATCGTCCTATTGCCCATCGTAAAGGTATTCGGTCATGCACTTTACATCCTATTGCTCAGTTTGTTTCATATAACCATTTGTCACCATCCCTTCGTGCTTTTACTACTTCGGTTTCTTCCGTTTTTGTTCCTAACACTGTTCAGGAGGCCCTATCTGTGTCTGAGTGGCGGAAAGCAATGGAGGATGAGATGTCTTCTCTTCATCATAATGGCACTTGGGAGTTGGTTTCTCTTCCTGCTGGTAAAACTACAGTTGGTTGTCGTTGGGTATTCACAGTCAAGTATCATCCGGATGGCACTATTGAGCGGTATAAGGCCCGCCTTGTAGCCAAAGGCTATCTGTGACATATGGGGTTGATTATCTTTGAGACCTTTTCCCCAGTTGCCAAGATAAACTCTGTTCGGATTCTTATTTCTCTTGCTGCTAATCTAGGTTGGCCCTTATTTCAATTGGATGTCAAGAATGCCTTCTTACATGGTGATCTGCTCGAGGAGGTCTATATGGAGCAACCTCCTGGGTTTGTTGCTCAGGGGGAGCGTTCTCGGGTTTGTCGTCTTCGCAAAGCTTTATATGGTCCAAGCAATCCCCGAGCTTGGTTTGGTCGGTTTAGTGATGTTGTGTTGCAGTTTGGTATGCGTCGATCTCATTCAGATCACTCTGTTTTCTCTCTTCAGTCAGAGCGTGGGAAAATAGTATTGATTGTGTATGTAGATGATATCATTATTACTGGAGATGATCAGAAAGGTATTGATGAGTTGAAGCAATTTTTACAGCAACAGTTCCATACTAAAGATTTGGGTAAGCTACGGTATTTTTTGGGTATTGAGGTAGCAAGATCCAAGGATGGAATTAGTTTGTCCCAACGAAAGTATGCATTGGATATTCTTGAGGAGACAGGTTTATTGGGAGCAAAACCTGTGGAGACCCCAATGGATCCTAATGTGAAACTTTGTGTTGATCAGGGGGAGATATTTCCTCATCCAGACCGGTATCGTCGCTTAGTTGGTAAGTTGAATTACCTTACTAATACACGTCCCGATATCTCTTTCATTGTAAGTGTGGTGAGTCAATTTATGTCGGCTCCTCGTCTTCCACCTTTGGGAAGCTTGTCTTCGTATTGTGAAATACCTTAAGGCTCATCCTGGACATGGTTTGTTTTATCGGTCTAATGGTCATTTGCGTGTTGAAGCCTTTACCGACGCGGCGATTGGGCGGGATCACCATCGATAGACGGTCCACTCTTTGGATACTTGTACTTTTGTTGGAGGCAATTTAGTCACATGGAAAAGCAAGAAACAAACGGTGGTCGCAAGGTCCAGTATGACAGAGTATCGAGCCATGGCTCACACATCTTGTGAGATTGTGTGGTTGAGAGCTTTACTCAAGGAGTTAGGTTTTGATGTGGAGTTACCTATTCCTATGTATTGTGATAATCAAGCGGCGATTCACATTGCTTCAAATCCAGTATTCCATGAGAGAACAAAACATATTGAAGTTGATTGTCACATTGTTCGTGAGAAGATAGACGGTGGTGTGTTATCTACTCCATTTGTTCCTACAGGAGCTCAGTTGGCTGATATCTTCACCAAACCATTGTTTAAGCCACGGTTAGAGTTTCTATGTGACAAGCTGGGACTTTTTGATATTTATTCTCCAGCTTGAGGGGGAGTGTTAGAATAAGCTTATATTAGTATTTGTCCCACATTGACTAATTAAGTCTTGTACTGAGATCCCTCATAATATAAATAAGAGTATTATGTGTTGGGGTTCATTAACACCCTTACACCTCTCTCTCTCTCTCTCTCTCTCTCTCTCTCTCTCCTAAATAACACTGTATATATTAATTTTATATGTAAACACCACCATGTGACCGTCAAAAAGCAAAGAGAGGTAAACTTGTCTTTCTAAAAAATTAGACGCTAACACATTTCTAAGGTGAAAAGACAGACCAAATTTGGAATCCGGCCGTGGGGGTTGCAATATTCCTTGTTTAGCGTCCGTCCACTGGACGTACCGTAGTAAAACCGTTTACCAATTTAGAAATTTATTGACTTAGTCGGCCGGCATAGGATTTACAAATTTAGTATTTACAAAGACACAGATATCCGGTACCAAGACAAAATCATACGTTGGCCGGCACAGGATTTACAAATTTATTGACTCAGGCGTGGTTGAAGGACCGAACCAGAAAGCATGAAACGAATCACACAGCTGCTCAAACGATGCTGATCGATCCTCGATAAAATTCGGCCATAAGAACACCTCTATGTCCCCTCCAAACCAAACCACATGGTAACACCACCTCCATCACCCGACAATCTCCACCCTCTTCTTTGCTCTTCTCCTATCTCATCACGTTCATTGTTCTTTCAACTTCATGCTACAAAGTCAGATACAATATCTTGGTTTTTTGAATGGCTACTTTCTTGTTTATGGGTTAATAATTTCACTTTTTGGCAAAATCTCCATGTGGGTTAGGAAAACAACACACTTCAGCTTTCTGGGTTCTCATGATTTGTGTGAGATTTGAATCCGACAAATGGTGAGAGTAGATAATATATTAAAGCTAGTGACATTAGACGAGGGAAAGGTTTTTCCACTGAGAATCCTCCAATATTTCTTGGCCTTTTTGGGTGTGGGGATTGTATTTTCTATTGTAAGTATGTTCGCGGTCAGGCGTTCCGAAATCCAGAACGAAGTTCCAGTAATACAGTCCACAGTCCAGTCCAGTTGTGGGGAAAAGCCAAGAAGTTTAGCAAGTTGGATTACGTCTCCTTCAACCCGTATGCATAACATGAGCGACGCTGAGCTGTTTTGGCGTGCTTCGTTTGCGCCTCGGGTTAAGAATTACCCTTTTGAGAGAACTCCTAAAATTGCCTTCATGTTCTTGACAAGACAATCACTACCTCTGGCCCCACTCTGGGAAAGGTTCTTTAAGGGGCACAAGGGGCTTTATTCCATCTACATTCATCCACTGCCAAATACTAATAAAACGAGTTTCTCGCCTTCATCGGTTTTCTATCAGAGACAAATTCCAAGTCAGGTATCAACTATACACTCTCTTTTCATTTTTCAACTGTTTAATAGATATAGATGGGTTTTTGTTACATGCCATATTTCCTCTCTAAATGGTTGGATCTCAATTCTAGTTATGTTAGGTGCTTAAATATAATTTTTCATAAACTCAACAAGTCAGTGTCGTAAGGAGGGCTTGAATAAGTTCTTTCTTTTTGGAGATGTTCCTTCTGTCAAGTACGTTGAAAATCAGTAGAATATGTTTATCTTCCTGATTTTAGGTGCTAGCATCTGTTTCTTTCGGAACTTCAGTAACCAGAGTAAATGAATGAACAAGAAGATGAACGTGAAATGCACTTCCTACAAGTATCGATGATGAGAACTATTTTACCCTTTGTTCTACGCAGCCAAGACACTATCGGGGCCTTGGGTTGTCCCTTCTCGATTTATAGATTTTTTGTGGTTTGAGAAATTTTCAACTTTTGGTGATGTTGTGAAACAGCTACTGGACATGTAGTTATGATGCATCTTTTGTGGTGATTTTATGGTTCATCCATTTGGGTTAGCTTATAGTTCATCACTAGTTGCGCCATCCATTAGTAAGTACTGAATCTTTTCATAGGCCCAGTGGTGGACCCTTACGAAGCAGTACATGCTGTCCCCCCCGCTTTCGTTAGCCAATTACTGGAAAAAAGGCACCACCCTTACCCTTAGCTACCGGTAGCAAAATAGATAGTAATGCAGGATTCATGTTTACTTATGAAGTTAGTTCTGATAGTACTTACCAAGTTCCCCAACGTCACATTTGGCATGCTTTTATTCTCCATTGAAATCTTTGATTGATACTGTCATTCTTCTTCTTATTGGGCATTCTTTCATGTAGCTAGCCGAATGGGGAATGATGAGCATGTGCGATGCCGAGAGAAGACTCCTTGCGAACGCATTACTCGATATCTCCAACGAATGGTTTGTCCTACTATCTGAGGCATGCATTCCCCTTTACAACTTCACCATTGTTTATCGCTACATATCAGAATCTCGGTACAGTTTTATGGGTTCATTTGATGAATATGGACCTGAAGGAAGAGGACGCTATAGCATGGGCATGGCACCTGAGATCAACATTACCGAATGGCGTAAAGGCTCCCAGTGGTTTGAAATTAACCGTAAACTAGCAATTGACGTTGTTGAAGATAAAAAGTTTTACCCAAAGTTTGAACAGTTTTGCTTACCGCATTGTTACACGGATGAGCACTATTTCCCAACCATGCTTAGCATCCAATCTCCTCATCTATTAGCGAATAGGAGTCTCACTTGGGTGGACTGGTCAGGGGGCGGTGCTCACCCGGCTACATTTGGGAAGGCTGATATTAAAGAGCAGTTTTTCAAGCTAAAAATACAAGGCAAAATGTGCATGTACAACAACCAGACATCTTCAGTGTGCTTTCTTTTCGCAAGAAAATTTGCTCCTAGCGCTTTGGAAGCGTTGTTAGAAATTGCTCCTCGTGTTCTTGGCTTTTGAGAGGAGGGCCCAAGGAAGCATGGTTTTGGTCATGGAACAACGCACCACTAGGTAGCTTCATATGATTGATGTCTTGCTACCAAGAGTTCATAGGCTTCTTAATATACCAAAGCATATACCGGATACGTAGAGGTTGAAACGGTTGTCTTGTTTGTTTGAGGTCAACTGCAAATGCCTAGCGCCATCTCGGTGTAACATTTCTTAGTTAAATAAAGCTATTGGACGTTTAATGGTGTGGTGGTCGCTGTTACTGTTGTTGTTTCACCTGCAAGCTTACTGTGCTTTCTAGTATACTAGGTTAATAGTCTCTTAACTTTTAGAAGCCTTATGATGGAGAAGAGCCCAGCGCAAGAATGGCTAACCTTTGCTATGTGAGTATGTTAAGTATTGTTAGGCTGCTCAGTTAATTGTACAAGGCCGATTTTTTAAGTTAAAAGTATGGCAAGCCCGAAGGGTTAGTCCGGTTGGTTGGTGAGTTTGCTCCCCACACGATAAACCAGAGTTTGATTTTTTAAGTCAGATCGCAAGAAAGGAATTATTTGAGAATTTCCTAGTCTCGAGTTACCTTAGGGGGGCTGCAAAGTGGCAGCAGCAAGTTTCCTCGCTACAGATTTCCCGGATCCCCTAACCTGATAATCAAGCTTATGATCTGTCTTCAAGACGTACAAAATTCTAAAACAACTAGGAAATATGCCAAGTCAATTCCTTTTTCACGCATGGTATTAATTTCTGAATGAAACACACTTTTAAGTGGAAAAATTGGTATAGATAAGCACCAGGACTGGACTACCAATGAACAAGATTACCTTGGGAATGGGTTTGCAAGTAGTGGATTTAAGGGGTAGGAGATCCAAGATGTAAATATACAGATGCAAACCATGGTATCACAGGATATATATCATTGGATTTCAAATGATTTGTTAAACACCCAGATAAGCATAATGATCTAATAATCAAAGGCCCATAAATTACTCATTGTACAATATCCACAATAAAAAAACGAGTCAATACACCAGGGAGATGGCTTGACAAAAAGGTCTCATCCGACTGTAGCATCTCCAACGCATTGTTTTTCCTTCAAAATGTAGAACGGATGTGACATATCAAGGGGAGATTTTGTAATTTATGTCATTTTCTGCTCAAAAAGTTGTACTTCTTTGAGGGATCCATCCTCCTTTTTGAAGAATTGGTTCTTCAAATCTACTTTTAGTTCTTCAAAAATAGATTTGAAGAATGGATGTGACAAAAAGGAGAGTGGTTCCCTACAAAAAGTAAATTTTTTTTGAAGAAAATGGGGTATAAATTTCAAAATCTCCCCTTAATATGTCACTGCCGTTATTCATTTTGAAGATTGGTAGGAGATGCTCAATGCAATAACAAGATTTGCATAGAGAATTCGATAAGACCAAAAGGATAGAAAATATTTAAATCTCTTGGAGGGAAAACAGATTTTTCAACATAATTAAAGACATTCATGAACCCTTGAATTAGTTATCCCGGGGATTGTGCGGGTTTTTTCTTTTTTCACCAGAAACAAACAATTTATTACGAGGAAGACGGGCAAAAAGCCCTAATATCTTCAAGAGTTAGCGAGGAACGCCATTGAGGATAATCCCCCCCGCCAGCAAATTGAACCAACATCTGACAGGGAATGCCTAGCCACATAATGGGCTACCCCGTTACAATCGCGTTTAACATGAGTAAACGAACAAGATGAGAAAAAGAGACAAGATGAAGACAATATAAAACAATGGAGTCACAATCAGCATAAGTCTTCACTTGGTTGAGAGCTTGAACCACCTGTAAAGCGTCTCCTTGCACAATAACATGAGTATAATTCCATTCCAAAGTTGTCTCTAAAGCACGTCGGAATCCTAGGGCCTCAATAGTCCGTACAGAAAAGGTACCTCTCAAAGATTCCATTCTAGCACCAAGCAAATTGCATGTACTATCTCTTGCAACTAGCCCCAGACCCCCTTCTATGCGGGTTGAACAGGTTAATCGTGTCATTTTCGGGTTGTCAATTTTCGGGTTATGTGGTTATTCCAAGTCGGAATCGGGTTAACGTGTCAACACGGATACATAAACAGGTTAATCGTGTCTTTCTTGGGTTATGCTAGTTGAACTTGAACCTGACCTGTTTAGAAATCGTTTTCTCGAGTAGTGTCATTTACGTATTTCGTGTCAGAAATAGTCAACCCTAATTCACTAACTTTGTGTCGAGTTCGAGTCGTGTTCTTCAATATCCTACAATTATCCCAACAGCGCGAATCCATATTATTCTTCAATTATCCCTACAAGTATTCCATGGCTTACATGATGGATGTCTTGTTTTGGTAACTTGCTTTTTAACCGAAGAAGCTTGGCATATATGTTACTACACTACTCAAGTTGCAGAACAAGTGTCTCTAACAAGGACAGAATTCAAGAGGTCAAATAAAACAAAGTCAAAAGCTGATCAATAACAGCCACATGGATTGAGAATATGACCCTGGATAAGAAGATGTGAGTCAATCCTCTCTTCATAAAGGTTCTAAATTTTTCAAAGCTTAAGATTATTGATTGTGAAACTTATCCAAAATCCTAAAATCTCTTTTTCTGATTCTCCATATCCTTGTGAAAGTCCAACCCTCCTATGAGAATATCTGGATAAGAAAGGTACAGATGTGGTCTCGTTTTAAAGGTCAAAGAGCATTCTCAATGGCTTAACCAAAACTAAAAGGTTGCCAAGAGTAATGTGGCAACTTTTGGTTATCCAATTATGGTTAGGCTATTGAGAATGCTCTAAGGCCCCGATTGGATGCCGGACAAGTTTTGGTGGGATTAAATAGTAGGGGGATAAGATAGTAACAGCCCGTTTGGATGAGGGTTTCAACCCCTGACTAAATTAGCTGACTTCTCCTCATCCCGGTCCCACTCCTCATCCAAGGTTTGGAAGCACCAAAACTCCTCCCTGACTAAATAGTCCGGCCTCCCCTCATCCCCCTTCCCCCGGACTAAACATAAGCAGGGGGGTGCTTATGTTTAGTCCGGGTTCTCATCCGGGACCAAATTACCTTGCTACCCCTCTCGGAACACCCCCACACAAGCACAATCCACCATTGTTAACAACATTCAACCCAAATTTTACAAAAAAAAAAAGTATTTTACAAATAAAATTTCGGATTAACAAAAGGAAAACCCAGAAAATTGGTATTTTTTTTTACCTTGTTAGACCCAGTAACTTCCTCTGTTCGTCAGAGATCTGATCACCGGAGGAGGATCGCCGTCGTCGGCGAGTGGGAGAGGAGGTCGGATCATCGTCGTCATCGTTGGTACTCTGTTCTGTGTTCGTTCAAAACGAAGCAGAAAGAAGAAGAAGAGGAGAAAAAAAAGAAGAAAAAAGAGAGAGAGGAATGGGACGGTGTGTGTGGGTTTAGTGGTGTAAATGAGAGTGACTTTTTTTTGTTTTTAATAGGGTCGGTGGGTGCCTGAGTAGGTAATGGATTGGAACAATTTTTTTTTCTTTTCTTTTTCTAATTGTTAATGCTTTTAACTTTGTAGGAGTATTAAAAAATATTAAAAGAATTTTTATTTTGGTAAGGGTAACAAATAATAATTTTTGACACGACACTGCATAATTTATTTGATTAGTTTTAGTATTTATATAATTATTTAAATGCATAATCTACTATATGCATTACGAAGGGTAAAAAAGTCTTTTAGCATAATTTTACATCATCCACCCTCCTTATCCTCCCTTTTCTATCCCTCATCCAAACCATAAACTATTTAATCCCCCCTTCTTAACTATTACATCAATGTGGGTCCACCCTTCTTATTTAATCACCCCTACTATTTTATCCCCCTGACTATTTAATCCCTCTCAATCTAATACGGCATCCAAACGGGCCGTAAGGGGTATTAGTTAGTAAGAGTGGACCCACATTGATGTGATGTTTATGGAGGGGAGATTAAATAGTACGTGGTTTGGATGAATTTGTGATAAAGGGGGATAAAGTTGGGTGGATGATGTAAAAAGCTGGCAAATGACTTATTTGCCCTTGTGCATGGGTAATATTAAATATTACGATAAAATAAATACATAAATACGAAACTAATTAAATTAATTATACTTTTCAATAAATATGATTAATAATTACTTTATTAATTATATCTAAAATTAAAGTATTTAATTATTATTTTTAACTTTTCATTTTAATAATGTTGTGTACCACCTAATCTTTTGATTGTTTTTTCTTCTAACTATGCGTTTTTTACTTATAATAACTAATTAGTAATTTTTATGTTATTCCCTAACAATGTCAAATTCTAAAGTATAAAAAAAAATTAAAGATCTCAATTAGTAGTTCAATTTGGTGCCAAAAAATAATAATAATAATGTGAAAGTACTTTATTTTTTTATCCGAAGGATATTGCAATGGAAGTCGACAATGTTTAATTCTTAAAGTATAAAATTTTCCAAACTTTTTTGTATCAAATTAAAGATCTCAATTAGTAGTTCAATTTGGTGCAAAATAATAATAATAATAATGTGAAAGTACTTTATTTTTTTATCCGAAGGATATTGCAATGAAAGTGAACAATGTCAAATTCTTAAAGTATAAAAATTTTCAAACTTTTTTGTATCAAATTAAAGATCTCAATTAGTAGTTTAATTTGGTGTAAAAAAATAAAAAAAAAAAGCGAAAGTACTACTTTTTTTTATCCGAAGAACATCGCAAAGGTTCATTTTAATTCGGTTTAACAGTAAAACGAGAGGGAGGGAGTACCGAGAGGGAGGGAGGGGGTATAAGGGGGGTTATATGGGTAATTTGGCAGGGGTATAAGGGGGGATAAAATTATAACCGGGGGGGTGTTATTTTTTATAAGGGGGAGGGGTATTATTTGGGTAGGGGTACAAAACTATCCGGGTTCTCATTTGGTACCCAAACCATGGATAAGTGCGTGAGACCGGGATAAAAACAGGGGGTATAATTTATACCCCCTCCTTAACCCCCAGCCAATCGGGCCCTAAGTTCATGAAAGTGAGGAGAAATAATTTGTATAGATATAAAACTTAGATGATATGCCTTTCTAAAATTGGTGTACTTATACAGGTGTATAAGATGTAACATTTTAGAATGTAAAATGAATAGAAAGTTTGACAACCACAACCCGGTTCGAACTAAATTGTTTTCTTGCTTTTGCTGACAAAGGGTGTATATAATTATGGGAGGAGGAGTTCTTGCAGCCCTTTGGGCGCGGCACCGTGTGGTGCCTCCATTCGGCCGTTCATTTCAACAATGGACGGCTCGGATTTAATCTTAGCTCCTACAAATCTATACCGTCAATTGACGGCCGGATGAGGGCACCACACAATGCAACCCCCGAAGGACACAACAGGGACCCGGGTCCAAAACTATGGCCCTGTAATTGAGGCTTGGTGGTTGTAATCTGTAGTTGGTATCTTATAATTAGTAGGATTGTATGTGTCATCAGTTATA
>JADGMU010000140.1:0-43066 GCA_016920895.1 Vaccinium myrtillus | reverse complement strand
TTCACTTCACTTTTGTACGAGCAATTTTTGTGCTGCTTTTGGTTGAGAAGTGAAAACCCGTTCCTCTTATCTCCATTTTGGGAGAAATTCTCCGGCTCGGAGTGGGCACCATATGATTTGGCTAATTTGAAAAAATTAGTTTTTTTAATTTTTTTTTGTTTTGTCTTTATTCAATTTTTTTTTGCATTTGTTAGTTTTCGGTTGATTTTTTGTAGTTTCTTGGCTTGTCTCGACGAGAGGAATCTAAAAAGGGGAAAAATACAAAATACCCCCCATACTTTGCACTCAATTACATATCGCATCCCATACTTTGGCTTTTTTCAATTTACCTCCCAAACTTAAACGCCGTTATTCAAAATGACTCCTTCCGTCCCATTCTGTCATCTCATTAACGGGAAATGCCCATGTGGAGCTTAACGATGTAAATCAGTTCTGTTTAGTCACATTTGGAGGGAAAAACTCACGTGAGGTTCACGCGACCACCTCTGGGACTGAACAAAACACAACCCCAGACACATTTTCATCACTTTTCACTCTCTCTCTCTCCATCTGTGGTCTCCACCAGAGGATAAAACAACGTTAACGACGATCCCTAGGGCTCCATTACTGAGATTCAAGGTAATATAAAAGAAATCGAAGGTATTAGGCTTCAACAGTCGTCATCCAACATGGGTTGGCGTGTGAGACCCAGTGGTGAAAGCCCTCCAATATACGGTGAGTGAAAATTTTGTTGTTCTTTCAAATCGTGTGAGACCCACTGGTCTGCTATTTTGTAATCAAAAAGGTGTCGAAAGGTGTAGTGTTAATTAGTTTAAAATTACATTACCCAGAAATTTGATTTTTTAGTCGAAATTCCTAGGGTTTTGTTGCTTTTGTATGTTTTTTATTGTTTCAGTTGAAGTTGTTTAGTTGGTTATACATTCAATAAGAAAAGTTTTTTTCTTGTTTTGCATGTCCACAGATAGGAGTTTACCCCATTTCACAATAAGAATGCATTATGGTGGTACGATTCAGGGTACAAATTATTTGGGGGGTAGCTTTGGTTATGTTGATTACTGCGAGGATGATGAACTAAGCATTATTGAAGTTGGTAACATGCTAGTCCAAATGGGTCAAAGTTTGAGTAATTTCAGTGACGATTACTATGTAATTTTTAATGAGAGGATGACTGAAATGAAGAAAGACTCTGATGTACTATCAATGAGTCAGCTTGTGGATAGAAGAAGGTTGGTGAATGTGTATTCAGTTTCTAAGGTTAATGCTCATATTCTGTCCACCCAGTCTAGTCAAAATTGCACTGGAAACAAAACCACTAACACAATCAATAACGGGAAGAGGAAGATGAAAGAAGTGGTTGAAGTAGAAAATAGGATGTAAACTTTGCACTGGAAACAAAACCACTAATATTATATATCTGCCTAAGATGTAAACTTTGCACTGCTGTGAATGGCATGACTCAGTTTCTTTTGCTTGAATGGCATGACTCAATCAGTGAAATGCATGTTCATAGACAGATTATGAGTTTAAGATTTGCTTGCTTGTTGAATGGCATGACTGAAAGTGAAATGGTTTGCTTGTTTCGTTTTGCTTGTTAACTTCAAGAATGTGGGAGACAGGAAATGAAGGGAACATAATGTTCATATACCTTCCAAAATGGTCAATTACATTTCATGACATCCCCATATGTGGGGAACATCTACCACACACCCAACAGAAAAAAAAATGGAACAGAGGATGTTCCTACAAAAAATGGAATAGGGGATGTTCCTACAACAGACACACCTAATCTACCTAATCTGCCACACACACCTAGTAGTTCATCTCATGCTACATTTTTTCATCCAAAGTAATGGTAGAAGAACACAGTAGCAAGTAGGATCCAAGTGCCAACAAGCAACATTTTCATCTTCTTCTCTGTAGCCTTGCTTTTTTGAAGCTCCATCTCCATCTTGTTAATCCTCCTAAGTAGCCCTGGGATGATCTGAGTGGACCTTCGACACATGGGGGGATCCACCCAGCCAAAATCATTGCAGTCATTATTTGTGCACTTGACAAATCTCCTACCTGGGTTTTGATCGGTCCAAGAAGTGTGAAGGAGCTTCTGATTTCCACATATGATGCAGAGATTGTTGTCCATTGAGAAGGTGCTGTTGTAGGTCCTCCTGTTGTTGCTGCAACTGCTGTTCATTTGGTAAAGATTTGATATCAGTTGATGATGGAGGAAGAGAAAGGATTTTCAGAGGAAGAGAGAAAGAGCAGGGGACAAAGGGCAGGGGACAAAGGGCAGGAGGTTGCTCTGATTTTATAGGGAGATAGGTGCATTTTGGAGGGAAACCAAATAAGAGAGGAGGATTTTCCCTCCAATTTGGGACAGGTCATCAACCACACCCTCCAAAATGTACTCTAACGTTTTTCTTCTTCCCGTTAAGCTCCACATGGGCATTTCCCGTTAATGAGCTGACAGAATGGGACGGAAGGAGTCATTTTGAATAACGGCGTTTAAGTTTGGGAGGTAAATTGAAAAAAGCCAAAGTATGGGATGCGATATGTAATTGAGTGCAAAGTATGGGGGGTATTTTGTATTTTTCCCATCTAAAAAGTATAGAATTGTTTGCCAAACTTAAAGTTTTGTGAATAAAGACGAAAAATAATCCAAAAAATTGGTTTATTTTGGTTTATTTTCGGCTTTATTCAAAAAACTATTACTTTTGACCATAATTTTATACTCTTTGGATTTGTCTCGACGAGATAAATCCAGAAACCACAAAATCTTGACGCAAACTAACAAATACAAATAAAATTTGAATAAGGACAAAACGGAAAAAAACAAAAAAACTAATTTTTTCAATTTAGCCGAGACTAAACTGAAAAAACTAGTTTTTTCAAGGAGGGAGAGAGAGAGAGAGAGAGAGAGGGAGAAATTTGGGTGTCCAAAAATATTTTGGACGATTAAGATCGCGCTCGGCACTAGGTCCCGATGCTGAATTTTTTTTTTTACCCCTTTTTGGAGATCAAAATGTAACACCCCATGTAGACTACTGACCAGTACCTTGATTTTGATCCACAAGCCACACCACGTGACCCAAAATGCTTAAACCTAAGGTAATAGTAGTTTATTACATGGTTTATTATATGTCCAAGATCACCCATGTAGACTTCCAATGTGGGACTAAACAATCTCTACCCCCAAAATCTGGGGTATTACAATCTCCCTACCTTTATGGCTTCGCGCCTTTAAGATGGGTTGAGCACTAGAGTCATCATACTCTGGGTTTGTTCCCTAGTGACCAAAGTCACTACGGTCTCTTTCAGGCCTGTTATCTGGTGTGATAACCCATATGGTGTGTACATGGGTCGCTTTGATACTATTTATAATGACCCGGCCCGATTCGACTGACCATGGACCCACTTTCGGCCCAAACACTTGGCCTAAAAAGGTATACCTAAGAAGGTACCATGTAGTCCAAGGTGAGTGTTAATATACCACATGAGGTTTTATCTCCCAACTAATGTGAGACTAAAATCCTCTACCCCCAAATTTGGGGTATTACCCCCCCTTTAAGGATGCAACGTTCTCGTTGCATTGAAGATGTTGCATTGTCTCAGAGCCTCGCCCTGGTCCAAATGTTGGGTAGTCTCCATAGGTTGTCTCAATTTACTTTTGGCTCCCAATTGGAGACCCAAATTTACTTTTAGGTCTCTAAAAATGGAACTCGGGGGCTCTGTTGAGGGCTTCGCTCGGCAGGACCCGTCGAGCACATCTAGGTCGTCCAAATGTGTTTTGGACGGCCAGATTTGAAGGGAGGACTAGCCGTCCCCTGTGATGGTCCGAGGAAAAGTACTATCTCCTTGGTTGGGTGAACACTTTGAAATGGTAGGCGGGTCTTCACCGCCTTGGATCTAGTAGATTCTCAACAACACAGGGCCCTATGCAGGCTAGGTTTCCGTCGTTGTTTCAGGTATCGACACATACAGTGCTAAATCTCTATATGATTGAAGTATGAGTTTAGCTATTTCAGTCTTTCAGTAGTGAAACACAAATTGATGTCTTTTCTTATTCTTACAATCCATCGCACACTTGTTTTGTTAACTCCCCTCAAATCAGGCCGTCCAAAACACATTTGGATGACCGAGATGCGCTCGACAAGGCCTGTTGAGCGGAGCGCCCAGGGTCCCTGAGTTACTAAAAATGACATCCCACCTCTCTTTTTGGAGACAAAATATTAAAAAAATACGATGAGTCCCTCCGAAATTTTCCCATAAAATACAAATACAAATAGTTGAAGAAAAGAATAAGTAAATTACAATATCTGCCTCAATATGGAGATTTGGTCTCCAAAATGGAGTTATAGAGATGAAATGAAGATGCTTTTAGCAGCTCCTATCAGCTCTAAAACCCTATTTTAGAGACCAGATGTGACATAGTGATGGGAGATTTTGTAATTTACCCCATCTTTTTTTCTTTATATAATTTTTTTGGAGGAACCAACATCATTTTTAGAGATTTTGAAATCAGAATGGAAGTGTGCGCCTCCTATTTGGAGACCCAAATGTAAATTTAGAAACCAAATTTAAATCTCTAAAAAGGACAATGAGCCCCTCCATAAAATACAAAATGTTGAAAAAAAAGGGGATAAATTACAAAATTTTCTCTCAATTTGTCACATCCAGTCTCTAGTAGAGTTTTATAGCTTGATAGGAGATGCTCAACAACTTCTCTGTTTAACTAGAAGTTGTGTGCGAAATATGTGTACTCCAATTCCAATTAGTGTTATGAATCTCGTCTCGTACTGGAAATAAAACGGTACACATACCTTGGTGTTAAAATATCTCCCTCAAAATATCATCTTGGTCAATACCCATGGATGTCTTGGCCTTGTCTCGGGATCTCGGCCGGTACACAAAAACTAATGTATGTTATTTTTACTTTTGATAAAAAGACATCAATTTTAAGGTATTTTAACCAAATTTGGAGTTTATTTTATATTAATCATGTTAATTTGTTATTAGAACTAGTATTAAGGTGTATCAAAATAATAAAATTTATTTTATTTCTCCATTTTAAGTTTTGCAATTATACATAAGAATATTAAATATATTTAAATATGTATATTGTGATAAATACGAAAAGGTACCAAAATACGATCCGATACCGGTACATACCGATCCAGTAGAGAAAATGGTACAACTCAGCACCCCGAGATCGATAATTATGTCATGTACAAAATTTGTCATTGGACCCTTTATAATAACGGGTGGCAACATGATAAGATCCTTCCATTTAGCAGCACCTTCTAGGATGGCATAGCCTTAAAGTGAAGGGCGAGGTTCAAACGAGGAAAGGCTTACGGTGGATACCTAGGCACCCAGAGACGAAGAAGGGCGTAAATAAGGAAAGACGATACCTAGAAAAATGCTTCGGGGAGTTGAAAATAAGCATAGATCCGGAGATTCCCGAATAGGTCAACCTTTCGAACTGCTGCTGAATCCATGGGCAGACAGAGACAACCTGGCGAACTGAAACATCTTAGTAGCCAGAGGAAAAGAAAGCAAAACACCCCAATTTTGATGACTTGCGATTCCCGTAGAAAGCGAAATGGGAGTGAAGAAATGCAAACAAGATAAACTTACTTGAAATTGTCTTCAACTTCAAATACAAATGTAACAGAACTTCGAACTGGTGATTGTTACAAGAACAACCGAGAATGGGTGGTTGTTATAAAACAACCGAGAATAATCCTAACTACTTCCTAATCTACTTCGAACTGAGTTCGAAATCCTAAAACTACTTGCCAATGAACAAACCAAGCATCATTTTTTGATAGCTGTTTGTTGAAGATTTGTTCGGGGTTTTTCACTCTTCAATTTCTTCTATTTATAGACGCTGCTTGTAGTTTGAACTTCCCGCTCAATGAATTTGAATTTGGCTTGCTTCGAACTCTAACTTCTGCTTTTTGAGTTGGCAGTTTCTTTCTTCCTCCTCGTCTGAATTTGAATTATTCGGATCCTTCTTCCTGAAGCTTTGATTTGAAAATCTGCATAACTGCTCAACTAACTCAAATGATTACGTGTTAAGGAGATAACTGCTTTTCAATAAGTACTCCACGTACTCTAACTGTCAATTATTCCATTTTATAGATTTACACGTGGAGTTTAGGTGTTTAGTAGTTAATATCATGGCTTCGAAGTCAGTTTCTTTTCGTCCTTGACTTGTAACTGCCAATAACTGCTATTTTGAATTGAGGAAAAACACGACATCGTATTAACTCAATTCTACTTCAATAATCCAGTGTATCTCTATCGACAAGTAATTGCCAACGTTTGGCATTTTTGATTACGTGTCAATTAATCATTGGATTTGTTATTTTTATATGTAAACATACCCCCCACATTAACATCGTTGTTCAAGGGATTTGAACAAGTGTTATTGTGCCTTTTGCCACTTCGAATTCCTGTAAACTTCCAAAGCAAAAGTTATTGGCAGTTCTTGATACTTCCAATGATACAGTTATAATTAACTCTTACGTTCTCTGTGAGAGAATTAAGGATTATGGGCAGAAGGATAATGGGCAGTTATTACCCACGTTCTCCATCTTCAAGAATTTAAATCGTTTCCAACTTTAGAAGGAGCTTTGTGTCCCTGGAAGAGTTCTGGTTTAATTTTCTTTAAAAACCAATCAGGAACCCCCTTTACCAAGGAAAATTGTTCACCTTGTCCTTCGTTTTCCTGGCCCATAGGGGCCTTCCCAGTGTTAACCTTCTTCAAAGGAGGATAATCTCTCTTCGAAGTCGGTGGAACTGGACTAGAAGGTACATTTCTTTTAGAAACCAACCAAGGCTTCTCATTTCTTCCTTGACTTGGGCTTACCCAGGGCCTTCTTTCATTATTTCGATCTAAAGCATTTCTTTCCATCCTTTTTGGAAAGAAATCTACCCCCTGTCGATCCAAGTCTTTAAAAACCAAATAATTGGCTCTGCATTCCATGCATAAACATTCCAAAAAGGAAGCTTCGAGCATAGGAAGATGAGACTGCTTGAATCCCTTTTGAGATGAACTCTCTAGTGTACGTCTTGGCTTATTGTTTCTGTAAGCATCATTTCGAAATTGACCAACATTTGGCCTTCCTCTACCAATTTGCACAGAATTCATTTCAACATGTACTTGTTTATTCTGCCACACTTCTCGAACAGTTTTAGCCAATGATGTTGGCACATTAGTGTTAGCAGTTACTTCTTCAATCTTTGGAAATGGATCAGTATCAATTCCCATAGCCTTTTCTGGAAACATGATCATTCCCTTCTTGATCTGTTCTTGAACCCTATCACGGAAAATATTACAATTTTTAGTTGAATGAGTCCAAGAAGCATGCCATTTACAATAACTCTTCCCTTTGATTTCTTCCAAAGTTGGAAGTCTAACATTATCAGGAAGTTTGATAAACTTTTTCTTTAAAAGGTAATCAAAAATTTTATCTGCTTTGGAAACATCAAATGAATATACTTTGCTATTGGCTTTCTTATTATTCCTTGGTGCTATAGAAGAATCTTTTCGAACCAAACAATCACATACACAAGGATCATGTTCAATAATTTCAGCAGCATCAATTTCATAAGTAGGCTCTTTGTAATAAGTAGAATAAGAAGAATTGTTCCTATCAACATCTTCTTCTAACAAAGATTCATATCTAGATGCTTTATAAGTTAAATCAACCAAATCCCTAAATTCAGTAGAATCGAACTTCTTTCTTAGTTCTCTACTTAAACCATCTTGTGCTATTCTAACAAATTCTACTTCTGGTAATTGAAGTTTGCATTTGTTTCTGGCCCTTTTAAACCTAGTAATGAATTGGGCAGCCTTTTCATCAGGTTTTTGTTTTAACCTTGCTAAATCAGCCATAGTGACTTCAGATTCAGTTAAGTAAAACTGTGCATGGAATAATTCTTCCATCCTTTGCCAACTTGGAACTGACTCTGGTGGTAAATTCGAATACCATTCGAAGGCAGTTCCTGTCAAAGAATTAGAGAATAATTTCAACTTACTGAAACCATTATTACCTAATTCCTTACACTGAGCAGTAAATCTAGCAATGTGTTCTGTGGTTGATTGTTTCCCATCCCCATGAAATAGTGTAAAATCAGGAATTTTAAACCCCCTAGGCACTTCGAATTGCCTATCTATCCATTCTGGATAAGGTTTTCTATAAGCTTGGGTTTGTATTCCCCGGTTTAAAGGTCCATAAGCTTCCTGCATAAGGCCCAATATTTCATCTCTAAGGGTGGAATTTTCTTTAAAATGAACATTTGAGTTAATGTGTGGTTCCCTATTCACATTTCTTGTCATATGATCTTCTGGAAACCTATCAAAAGAGTTTTCAAAAAGGTTGAGGCTGTCTGTAATCTCCTTCTTGCCTTGTAAAAGGTTCATAAAGGTGATTCGAATGCACTCTTCCCATTTCTGGTATTCCTGGATGCTTAGGAACTCCAAATTCTACATTAGACCTCCTTGAACTAGTCTTATCAAAAAAATGATTTCCTGTGGAATGACCATATCCTTCAAACCCATAGTCATTATTTTTATAACCTTTATCCTCATTTACACCATCAAAACTAGGTTCGAATGGGATATAAGTGGTTTGTTTGTATGTTCTCCTAGGCTTGGGGACTTGAGAGTCATGAACCTTTGCAGGTTCGTACCAAGATTCTGGTATTTCATCTATATTGATAGGCTCTTTTCCAGGCCTTGACTTAAATTTGCTTGTGCTAGCCTCTTCTCTGTCCTTCTCAAATGAAGGCAGAGGATTACTCTTAAGTTTTGATTGCTCTTCTAATTTTTGTAACATAAGCTTCTGGGTTTGAGCCAGTTCTTTAAATGTAGCAATCATTTCAGCAAATTGGCTAGATAGCAAATTTCCTCCAATATCTGGATTCTTTGGGTCATCAATTTGCACTGTTTTATTATTCCTAGTATTCATACGAGAATTTTGGCCAATTCCAACATTTGTATCTTGACCAATACAAGTTTCTTGACCTATTTGAGGTCTTTCAACCTGTTCATTCTCTCTAGGATTAACGTTATTCTCATCCTCTGGCGTTTGGCCAATTTGAGAATCATCTGTTTGCTTCCTAAGTTTTGGAGCCATTCAACACTTTCAGGGGTCCCACCGGGCGTGCCAAAAAATGTTTACTGGTTCTTTTACTTCTTTGTGATAAAATAATCGTGTGCGAGCGTGCCAGAGAGAGTTTCAATCTCCTCCCTCAGATTAACTTTGGAAAAACCAAGTCTAATCAGGCGATTGTGTTTTATTGGTTCAATTACCTCAATTAAGAGGATTTTTCTTTATAAGTGAAGAAATGTAAACCAATAACTCAGGAAATTAAAGAAACAATAAAGAAACAAGACACTTCGATTGAGAAACCAAAGATAAACTTACTTCGAAATTGTCTTCAACTTCAAATACAAATGTAACAGAACTTCGAACTGGTGATTGTTACAAGAACAACCGAGAATGGGTGGTTGTTATAAAACAACCGAGAATAATCCTAACTACTTCCTAATCTACTTCCTAATCTACTTCGAACTGAGTTCGAAATCCTAAAACTACTTGCCAATGAACAAACCAAGCATCATTTTTTGATAGCTGTTTGTTGAAGATTTGTTCGGGGTTTTTCACTCTTCAATTTCTTCTATTTATAGACGCTGCTTGTAGTTTGAACTTCCCGCTCAATGAATTTGAATTTGGCTTGCTTCGAACTCTAACTTCTGCTTTTTGAGTTGGCAGTTTCTTTCTTCCTCCTCGTCTGAATTTGAATTATTCGGATCCTTCCTCCTGAAGCTTTGATTTGAAAATCTGCATAACTGCTCAACTAACTCAAATGATTACGTGTTAAGGAGATAACTGCTTTTCAATAAGTACTCCACGTACTCTAACTGTCAATTATTCCATTTTATAGATTTACACGTGGAGTTTAGGTGTTTAGTAGTTAATATCGTGGCTTCGAAGTCAGTTTCTTTTCGTCCTTGACTTGTAACTGCCAATAACTGCTATTTTGAATTGAGGAAAAACACGACATCGTATTAACTCAATTCTACTTCAATAATCCAGTGTATCTCTATCGACAAGTAATTGCCAACGTTTGGCATTTTTGATTACGTGTCAATTAATCATTGGATTTGTTATTTTTATATGTAAACAGTACGGTCCATCTTAGGCACCGTACGGCTCTACCTGTTTAATCCCATGATTCCCGGGTTGCCCAGCAACTCAGTTTGTTTGTGTGACACGACGAAGCCTACGACGTAGCTCGCCTTCTTTGCATACGAATCTCACCCATGGTGGAAACGTACGACACCTTCTCCCTATATAAATCCAACACCGTTAAACGGTTTCAAGAGCTGAAGTTCACCCACACAAATCAACTGAATATTTCTAGTAAAATCACTTCTCTTTCAAAAGCCCCGTCACCATACTCACATCCATCCAAGTTCCCAAAACTACGTGTGATAGGCGCGTGATATTCTATATATAAGCGCCTAAGTAGGAGGAATTGGCACGTTAGATGTGTGTTTTATAATCATTTTCCTGTTTAATGTGCGCTTGGTAGTGTTGTTGGTATTGTGCATGTTTTTCCAGGTTGAAGAGGTTTTTGGCACCTAGTGCATGGCTTGAAGCGGAGCTAAGATGTGGGAGTCGGAGTTTGAAGTGTGAAATGCTGGAAAGGGCGGCTTAAGCCCTCGGTATCGATACCCTTGATAGAGGTATCGATACCATTTGCTTATGGAGTGCACAATTCGTTCCAGAATGTTTAGTATCGATACCTCTGGGAAGGGTATCGATACCTACGTCTTACGCGATTAAGGAGTTAACGGTTCGGTATCGATACCCTTATTAGGGGTATCGATACCGAGAGCTTCCGAGTCAGCAGATGTGATACTACGTCGTATTGAGGGTCGTAGAACTAATTTCTTAGCGTTTTAATTCGGTTTTTCATTATGTTTACTTAGGAAGTATAAATACAAATGTTATAACCCATTCTAGGGTTCCAAAAACTTTTATCTAGGTTTTAGTTCTTCAAGTTTTTCGGCTACAGATCTGATTTTCTTTGTTCGTTGCTATTGTTTCAAGTTTAATTTCCGGAGTTCAAGTTCCAGGATTCGTTGTGCTAATTGAATATCCAGATTAATCTTCGCTTTGCAATTCCGGTATTAATTTGCTTTGTTTTCATACTTTAATAATTAGAAGCATGATTAGTTTTTATTTCAATTCATCTTCTGCAATTTATTTCAATATGTGTGAGTAGTCGTATAGGGTGCGGCCGCGGGACGAAGGTGTCCCGTGGCTAGGCTAATTCATATTTTACCTCGGTGCCGAATTAATTTAGTTAATGCGCAGTTTTTGAATACGGAATTTTTCTAGCAAACAAAACCCGGGCATTGCCAATTCCAAATGCGCGCAGTGGTTGGTGACACGTGGTGCGCATTTGTTGGGAATTCTTTTCATATTTTAAAACCTATTAATTAAATAATTGTGGCCCGAGTGAATGTGGATTAGGCTAGTTGCGGGCACTGTAGTGCCCACGGCTGTGCTCTTCTGTTTTAATTAAGAGTCTAATAATTTAATCAGTTTAATTTAGTTAATTAAATTAGTCATTTGAACAAGGGGTGGCTACCTGAGAGCCATTTGCAAACATAGAACTAGCATTGTTTGGGTCAACACCGTAGACCGTCTCTGTGGTTCGACTCCGGTACTTCCGGATTTATTGTGCTGCACCGGTCGAATGTCCTACGCTTGGGACGGAATTAGAGTTAATTATTAGATACCCGAACGGTCAAGCATTTTTGGCGCCGTTGCCGGGGACGGTGACGTGTGTTCAAACAGTGTTAGTGTAGAGTCGTAGTTAATTTTGTCTTTTAGTCAAGTCACCATAGGTCGAAAACAGGACCCTCTCTATTATCGCGACCCGACACATCGGTTAGTGAAAAGAGAACTGGAGTCAAGTCAACCTGTTTTGTCTAGTTTTTCATCTTCTAGTTCAGAGTCAGACTCAGCTGAGCATCAGTTAGAGTCTATTCCAATTAGTGATTTTTATATAGAGTTGCCATTTGAGTCAGTTAGTGTCAGTAATCCGCTTTACCAGCCAGCATCTGAGTCAGTTTCTGAGCTAGAGTCCGAGAGAGACGAGATGGCAGACCAGCGATTAGCTAATCAGCCGTCTTTGAGAGAACACCTTCATCCTGAGAGGACCACTCCTCCCGGGCCGATTGTGTTTCCTCGAGAGACACAGGAGGCACGCAATGCCTTCACTGTAAAACCTGGTGTCCTGAATAGCCTCCCTAACTTTTATGGGAGAGAGTCTGATGATCCGTATGAACATGTGCGGACGTTTGAGGGGTTAGTGCGCAACCTGGCGACTACTACCCAATACGATAATGCCTGCCTCAAGCTGTTTGAGGCAACTTTAAAAGATGGCGCACTTAGATGGTTCAGAATGCAAAAGTCTCAGTCCTTCACCACATGGGCGCATGTGCGTGATGCATTTTACAGGAAATATTTTTCTGAGGCTAAAACTAATAGTTTAAGGCGTCAAATCCAAGGCTTTAGGCAAGAGAGGGGAGAGTCCTTTGTGAAGGCATGGGAGCGGTTCAAAGATTTGCTCCTAAGAATGCCACATCCTGGTTTTGAGAAGATACAGTTGGTCGAATTCTTTCACCTGGGTCTCAACGCTGAGACAATCCAGCACATAGAGTATTCTTGTAAAGGGAACGACTTCTTGTCCAAAACTGCGGATGAGGGTTGGGATTTTCTGGATGACCTAGCAGATAGGCAGAGGGCATTAGAACCCTCTGATTTTGATCGGTCCGGACCTTCTGGGTCCAATGTTATCCCCGTTACCATACGTGACCAGCGACTCCAGGCCCAGGTTGAAAAGATGGCGCAGAAGCTAGAGGAATTAGAAGTTAGGCAGACTCGTCCAGTGCATGAGGTCAGTATAGAGGAAGTCTGTGTGTGGTGTGAGTGTAAGGGGCACATTGCAAATGTGTGCCCCGGATTTTTAGCTGCTAAGGGAGCGAGTCAGAATAATCAGGAAGAGGTAAATGCTGTGAGGAATTGGGACCCTTATTCAAACACATATAATCCGGGATGGAGAGACCATCCAAACTTAGGGTGGTCAGACCATAGACCCGCAGGTGGAGGTCAAGCGCAACTCCCTGCGCCGCCTCCGCCGCAATGTTTCATCGGTCCCCAGCACCTGTGCCTCCGCAAGGCCAAGTAATTCCTTACAACTACCCACAACAAGCAAGGAGGCCCATCCACTCGTGGTCCGCCCCGGATATGCGCAGACTACACCACCCCGTATTGAGGATTCCATGAATTCCTTAATGCAGTCTCAGCTGACTTTTCAGACTGATACCAGGCAGCAAATTGGGGCCCTTACGGCCCAAATGACACAACTCACTGCGGTAATCAGTCAGATGCAACAGGAAAAGGGTAGGTTTCCGGCCCAGGGGAGTCAGGCAGGGGCCCATTATTTGGGACATCCTTCAGGTCCCAATGCTCAAGGGCAAAATCAGGAAGAGGCTAAAGCGATTTACCATTCTAAGGAGTGGGAAAACCATTGATAAGACCATTCAGCCAACACTAAAGGCGGGCTCCAACCCCGAGCCGTTATTGAGCCCGAGGTCGTTTTGATACTTGCTAGGGTGCCTCAGGAAGAAGTAGGTGAGAGAGAGGAGTCACCTGAGGTGGGGGAGCCTGCTGTCGCGGCCCCCACGACTCAAACGCCGCCAGCAAGACCGTTAGCTCCATTTCCCCAAAGGCTGGCGGTAAAGCCTAAACAGAGCATGAACAATAAGATGTTAGACCTTTTTAAGAGGGTGCAATTCCCTATTACTCTAATGGAGGCTATAGAGTCCTTTCCCAAAGTGTGCTAAGGTGTTGAAGGACCTTTGCACACCCAAGCAAAGAGTCGAACAACGTGGTTCTGACGGAGCAAGTGAGCTCCATTTTGCAGACCGAGATTCCTGCCAAGTGCAAGGATCCAGGGTGTCCTACCATTCCCATAGCCATAGCAGGTCAGAACTTTGACAAGGCATTGTTGGATTTGGGAGCGAGTGTTAATTTGCTCCCTTATTCAGCATACTTGAGATTGGGCCTAGGTGACCTCTCGGTGAGACTCCAGGTCACGCTACGGTTGGTCGACCGAGTATTAGAGTGCCCAAGGGAGTGGTAGAGGATGTGTTGATCCGGGTAGGGGAGTTTCAATTCCCGCCGATTTCATTATTCTAGACATTAGTCCCTGGTCGTGAGGCTTTAGAGAGACTCCCATCATCTTAGGGCGTCCTTTCCTAGCCACCTCCAACGCTGTTATGAACTGCAAAACTGGCAAGGTCCAGTTATCTGTTGGTGAGGAGAGAATGGAGGTGGATGTGTTCAGTGTCAGTACTTTAGAGGATGATGAGGAGGAGTCTGAGGAGTTGTGTCTGATTGACACATTGGTCCAGGAGCATATCGATACAGTCCTGTATAAGGACCCTTTGGAGGTAGCTCTTACCTCCGAGGAAACATCATTTTTGGACTCAGCAGAGGTAGTGAATTTGTTAGACTTGCTAGATGCTGAGGAGTCATGTGAGGAGATGTGTGGGGTCACTCATGACCCTATGTTTGAGCCATTGGGCGACCCTCCGCTCAAAGTTCTTCCGTCATCTGTCCAGCCGCCTAAACCAGAGTTAAAACCTCTACCGGACACGCTTAAATATGCCTTTTTGAAAGGCAATGATACCTATCCGGTTGTGATCTCCTCATCCCTCGAGGAAGATCAAGAGAGGAAACTGCTTAGTTTGTTGAGAGAGCACATGGGCGCGATTGGCTGGACCATAGCGGATTTGCATGGCATAAGCCCAACGGTGTGTACACACCGCATCATTCTTGAGGATAGTGTCAAGCCTTCCAGGCAACCTCAGCGGCGTCTTAACCCCAACATGAAAGACGTGGTTAGGGCTGAGGTGCTTAAGTTGTTAGACGCGGGGATCATATACCCAGTTGCTCATAGTGAATGGGTGAGCCCCGTGCAAGTGGTGCCTAAGAAGGCAGGAGTGACCGTCGTGACCAACGACGAGGGAGTTTTAGTGCCGACCCGAGTTCCCACAGGATGGAGAGTTTGCATAGATTACCGGAAGCTCAATGCGAGCACACGGAAAGACCATTTTCCTCTTCCTTTCATTGATCAGATTTTAGAGAGGGTAGCGGGTCGGGCCTTTTATTGTTTCCTGGATGGTTACTCGGGGTATAACCAGATTGAGGTCGCTTTAGAGGACCAGGAAAAGACCACTTTCACCTGTCCATATGGCACCTACGCTTACCGTCGCATGCCCTTCGGGTTGTGCAATGCGCCTGGTACCTTTTCCAGGTGCATGATGGGGATTTTTAGTGATATGGTGGAAAGGATAGTAGAGGTATTCATGGATGATTTTTCGGTCTTCGGAGATTCATTCGATGGGTGCCTCGAGAATTTGGGAAAGGTTTTGCGAGGTGTGAGGAGAAGCACTTGGTGCTCAATTGGAGAGAAGTGCCACTTCATGGTTACCCAAGGGATCGTGTTGGGACACATTGTGTCCTCTAAGGGTATTGAGGTGGACAAGGCCAAAATAGATTTAATCCGAAATCTCCCAACACCTAAGTCTATTAAGGATGTGCGTTCGTTTCTGGGACACGCTGGTTTCTACCGGCGGTTCATTAAAGACTTTAGTGCTATCTCCCGTCCGTTGTGTCAGTTGTTGGCAAAGGACACACCGTTTGTGTGGTCCGAGGCTTGTGAGGGGGCATTTCAGGCTTTAAAGCGGAGTCTCACAACTCCGCCAATTGTGCAGTCCCCGGATTGGAGTCTTCCCTTTGAGCTGATGTGTGATGCTTCTGACTATGCAGTCGGAGCTGTTTTAGGGCAGAGGAGAGGGAAAGACCCGTGTGTGATATATTATGCCAGTAAGACTTTGAATGAGGCGCAGATGAACTACACCACCACCGAGAAGGAGTTGTTAGCGGTGGTGTTTGCGCTAGATAAGTTTCGGTCCTACCTTGTAGGTTCGCAGATCACGGTTTTCACCGATCATGCGGCCCTAAAGTACTTAATGACTAAACAGGACGCGAAAGCTCGCCTCATTCGGTGGATTCTGTTGCTGCAGGAATTTCACCTGATTATCAAGGATAAAAAGGGGGTAGAGAATGTAGTGGCTGACCACCTGTCTCGTCTGGAATTCGAGGACCCCACCTCGAATCTTCCCATTAGAGATTCTTTTCCGGATGAGCAGTTGTTCGCCGCTAATGAGTGCCCGTGGTACGCTGATATTGCCAATTATTTGGTAACTGGGCAGATTCCTCCCCATTGGTCTACCCAGGAGAAGCAGCGGTTTTTGAGGAGTGTCCGACAGTATATATTCGATGACCCATATTTGTTTAAGTACCGTGTGCACTGGACAGTGCGTAGATGTGTCCCCGAGTCCGATCGAAGGGGATTATAGAGTTCTCATCATAGCGAGGCGTGCGGTGGTCACTTCTCATGAAGAAGACCACCGCCAAGATTTTACAAAGATGTGGTTTTGGTGGCCGGATATGTTTAAGCTTGTTCATGCGTTCGTGGGTCATGTGACCGTTGCCAAAGGCTTGGCAAGTTGTCTTCACGTCAGGAGATGCCCCTCCGGCCCATTCTTGTGCTAGAGGTTTTCGATTGTTGGGGCATCGACTTTATGGGTCCTTTACCTATGTCGCATGGTTACGAGTATATTTTGGTAGCGGTGGACTATGTGTCCAAGTGGGTGGAGGCGATACCCACTAAGTCCATGGAATCGCGAGTCGTGCTAGAGTTCCTTAAGTCTAACATTTTGTCGAGGTTTGGCGTGCCACGCGCCATTATCTCTGATCAAGGCACGCACTTTACGAGTCGGTCGGCTGCTCAAAAGCTTATGGGGAGTACAGAGTCACTCACAAGGTGTCCACTTCGTATCACCCCAAACTAATGGGCAAAGGCCGAGTTAGCTAATAGAGAGATAAAGAGAATTTTGGAGAAAACAAGAGGGTGTGACTAGGAAGGATTGGTCCACCAGGTTAAATAATGCGCTGTGGGCCTATCGCACTGCCTATAAGACCGTGTTGGGTGCTTCGCCCTATCGGCTCGTTTTCGGTAAGGCTTGCCACCTACCAGTTGAGTTAGAAAAGAAGGCCTATTGGGCCCTCCAGGAAATTAATTCGAGTCTAGATGTGGTAGGTGCGCATAGGAAATTGCAGTTATGTGAGCTCGAGGAGCTCAGGAACGACGCGTATGAGAATGCGAGTATTTATAAGGCTAAGGTTAAGGCGTATCATGATAGGAATATTCAGCGCAAAACCTTTAGAGTTGATCAGAAAGTATTGCTCTATAATTCGCGTCTCCATTTGTTTCCCGGGAAGTTGAGGTCCCGTTGGGAAGGTCCCTATGTTGTGGTGCAAGTGCATCCGAATGGTTCAGTTGATGTCCGTAATTCTAAGGATGATCATGTGTTCAAAGTTAATGGACAACGACTGAAACCGTTTTTGGAGTTTTTAGAAGTGGGGGAACCTGATGAGGAATTGGTCGATCCTGTGTATTCGGACGACCTTACCATTTAGGTCAAGTTTTAGCCAGTTTTGACGGGTAGCGTATGCGTACCATGCTTTTAATTGAGTGTGGACCCGGCCCTAGCGATAGGGGTACCCATCATTGACTTGGGTTTCTCAGCTTTGCACGCCGCTATTTAAATAAGGATCGTGTACCCACTCCGGTTCGTAAGGGCAAATTTCTGTTTTTTAGTTTTACTTGCCAGTACTTTGTGTTTATTCTTGCTTGTCACATTGTGCTAAAAAAAAAAAAAAAAAAAACTAAACTTTTTGGTCTTGTATAGCCACCCACTCTCCAATTCAAGTTGGGGGGTGTGGCGAAAAGTATGACACGTGAGACTGCGTGAATGTGGTGGTGTTCGTTCATTGCTATTATATTTCTTGTGGGCCCGGCTTCTACTAGCGGGCGGTACTAATGTCTTTTGTTGCAGAGTAGGAAATTGGTTCTTCAGTCTTTTGCAGGACGAGCACGCTACCACACCAGCCTTGGTAGTTTGAGCCTCTCCGCCGGCGTGAGTGAGGCATTCAGGAGCCTCGAGCAGGGGTGCCACGAAATGTGGCGGTTATCGATCCAATAAAACTTCGGCGCGGCTCGTGACTAGTCAGTGGACCTCTTTCGGTCCGAAGGAGCGAATCTCGAGCGGATCCAATGGCGAAACGCAACACCGACGCAAAATTCCCCATACATCGGCCGGGGTCATGATGGTTGGTCGCCATCCGACGGTCCATTTCTCTCCCTTGTTTTCTTCTTTATTATTTTTGCTATGAGGGCATAGCATGTTTTAAGTTGGGGGGAGGAATGTCTGTTTCTGTTTTGGTGGGATGATTTTTAATTGATTATACGGGGATACATTGTTATGCTTGTGTGTATGGATGAGTCGAGCATGATGGGTTTTCAATTTAGTATCTCGCTTGTTAATTGTTCCGTGCATATATCTGGTATCTCCATTGAGTAGTCTTGCATTATGAATGATGATGAGTAAGTGTTTCCACATAGTGTACATAGTAGTTTATCGCATACTCCATGGTAGTGCTTAATTTGCATTCGCATGAGTTAGTAGGCAATTTTACCACATACTCAGCTTAGAAATTTTGCATGCATATTGTGAGAGTTGGTAGCGTGAAACGGGGAAGATACAAGGCCTTCTTGCGTGATTAAACCACTAAAAGAGTCCCATAGAACCCTTTTCAGCCAGTCCGTATCAATATCTGTGTCTAACCTAGGAAGCCGGTGTTTGGGATGGAAAGTAAGTTGGGGGGATTCGGCTCTGTGCATTTCTGGGAACTTGGCCTCACTGTGAGATAGAACTCCGCATGTTTGGAAGTAACCGTTTGGGAAGTAGGAGAGATGGATTTCAAGATTTCTTCTTTGGTGTCATCGATTTGGTAACCTTAACCTATCTTGAGCCACACAAACTTAACCACAAATCACCTTACTTCAACCCAAACCAAATAAAGAGAGGAAATTTCAAAAAAAAAAAAAAAAAAAAAACCCCTTCTTCTCACTTCTTTCTTCTTCTTCTTCCCCTCCTTCCTCTCTTTCTCTCTCCTTACCTCCATTAACAACCAAAACCCTAACCTTAAAACTCCCATATCCTCCTCAAACCTTCACCAATCTTCACCAAAATTCACAGAAATACTCCTCTCACTCTCCTCTACCATTCTACCCAAACCAAATTCCTTCTAACCCACTAAAATCTCCAGATCAGAAAACTCAAAAACCCCACTTTCTAAACCCTTTAACCCCCAAATCATGGCACCAAGGAAAGATACCGGGAAAGCTAAGGCTGGGACTTCTTCCAGCGCTGCGGGGGAAATCTCGGAAGGTCCACCTTTTCCGGGTCGGGCTACGAGGCGGAACCGGGAACAGATGGAGAGAGATGAGCAGATACAGTGGAGGGAGTCAATCGTGGGGAGGGGAGTGAAAAATGAGAGGCACATCGAGTTGGATAGGGGGTGGCCGGAAAATCATCTGGCTATCGAGGCGATTAGGCGGCAAGGTATGTCTTTTTGGTTTGAATTGAATCCTGGTTATAATAATGCGTTAGTTGAAGAGTTTTATAAGAACATGGTTGTGCCAGAGGCTGGAACTTTCATGAATCCGGGGGCTCGGATTACTTCGATGATAGGAAAAACCCCCGTGTTCATTGATGTTGATAAGATTGCTTCTGTATTGAACTATGAGAGGCCCGAGGGAGAGATAAATTTTCCTAGACCTGTTGAGAACCCCATTAATCAGGATTGGGTGAAAGCAGAAATTTACACGAATAGGAGGGATGCGAGGATCCCTCATTGGCCGGGCAAGTTTAAGCCGGCATACAGGTTTCTCAATCAGGTGGTCTGTTATAATATATATCCGAGGGGAACTGAGAACAAACCGCAGGAGAAGGTGGGAAACATCATGTGGGCATTTACCGATGAGGATACTGTATGTGACTGGGCGCTGTTTATTTTTGGAGAGATAGTGGATTTTAGGGCTGTGTCGAAGAATGTCCGAATGCCTTTTCCGTGCCTAGTGACTTCGATTCTCCGGAAGGATGGTGTTCCAGGGACTAGGTTTTATACGAATGATAGGTTGGATCCGGGGACGATGGATTCCACCATTCTTACTCGGAGTATTGCTCAGGCTAGGAGTGGTAGTGCTTAGGCGAGGGGTACCGGAGAGACATTGACCACTGCACCGTCATCGGAAGCACCTTTGAAAGAGTGGTTTAAGAAGCTTTTCTGTCAAAATGTGGCTATCATTAAGAGTCAGAAGAAGATGAAAGTGGAACAGAGGCAGCAGGCTAGGAGACAGGTGGAACTGGATGATCAGCTGGGTTATGTGAGGCGTCAGATTGCAGGTGAGACGTCGGGTCCTTATGTACCTCGCCGTTGGCCAGAGCTTGAGGTGAGTGATGATTTTGAGGAGCAGGATGAGCCGGACGTGGACTCGGATGCATAGGCGGAGTTGCTGCATGGGGTAGTAGAGCATGTTGGTGGTGTGATGTATGTTTTATGTGTTTGGGAGGATTTTATGTTATGTTGCTTGGTATGTTAGGTGGTGGTGTGTTACTATTTACGTTGTGGGAGTATTATTCTGTATCTGACATTATGTAGTTTGAACTTTAGGATGGTGGTGTGTTATTTTATGTTCATATGGTTGTGTTGTGATATGTATGAGTATGGGTGGCGGCTAACTCGGGTAGTTAACCTTTGCACTTACATGAGCCGCCATCCATTTGCATGCTTCTTTTTCGTTTTGTTCACCAAGGTCATTACAAGCCGATAAAGCCCTTAGTTGACCCGTGGCACGTGTATCACGCTCCTTTATGCATGCTTAATGTCTGTGATGAATATGTGGTAGTTTTGCCTCCCATGGGTATGGGATGGGTGACTGTGATTTTGTGGATGCATTTTTATCTCTAAAAGGTCATTTTATGTGCAAGGTGTGTCAACTGTTTGCTAGAGCATGCATGTGTTTGAATTGAAGGTAGCGGTGAGTTGGGAATCCTGAAGGTGAACCGAATTTTATACATCGTGCATAACTCTTGTATCCCCGTATAGTTGCTTGATGATCTGTGCTGATTATTCTATCCGTTGCTCGGGGCGAGCAACGCCTAAGTTGGGGGGTGTGATAGGCGCGTGATATTCTATATATAAGCGCCTAAGTAGGAGGAATTGGCACGTTAGATGTGCGTTTTATAATCATTTTCCTGTTTAATGTGCGCTTGGTAGTGTTGTTGGTATTGTGCATGTTTTTCCAGGTTGAAGAGGTTTTTGGCACCTAGTGCATGGCTTGAAGCGGAGCTGAGATGTGGGAGTCGGAGTTTGAAGTGTGAAATGCTGGAAAGGGCGGCTTAAGCCCTCGGTATCGATACCCTTGATAGAGGTATCGATACCATTTGCTTATGGAGTGCACAATTCGTTCCAGAATGTTTAGTATCGATACCTCTGGGAAGGGTATCGATACCTACGTCTTACGCGATTAAGGAGTTAACGGTTCGGTATCGATACCCCCGAGAGCTTCCGAGTCAACAGATGTGATACTACGTCGTATTGAGGGTCGTAGAACTAATTTCTTAGCGTTTTAATTCGGTTTTTCATTATGTTTACTTAGGAAGTATAAATACAAATGTTATAACCCATTCTAGGGTTCCAAAAACTTTTATCTAGGTTTTAGTTCTTCAAGTTTTTCGGCTACAGATCTGATTTTCTTTGTTCGTTGCTATTGTTTCAAGTTTAATTTCCGGAGTTCAAGTTCCAGGATTCGTTGTGCTAATTGAATATCCAGATTAATCTTCGCTTTGCAATTCCGGTATTAATTTGCTTTGTTTTCGTACTTTAATAATTAGAAGCATGATTAGTTTTTATTTCAATTCATCTTCTGCAATTTATTTCAATATGTGTGAGTAGTCGTATAGGGTGCGGCCGTGGGACGAAGGTGTCCCGTGGCTAGGCTAATTCATATTTTACCTCGGTGCCGAATTAATTTAGTTAATGCGCAGTTTTTGAATACGGAATTTTTCTAGCAAACAAAACCCGGGCATTGCCAATTCCAAATGCGCGCAGTGGTTGGTGACACGTGGTGCGCATTTGTTGGGAATTCTTTTCATATTTTAAAACCTATTAATTAAATAATTGTGGCCCGAGTGAATGTGGATTAGGCTAGTTGCGGGCACTGTAGTGCCCACGGCTGTGCTCTTCTGTTTTAATTAAGAGTCTAATAATTTAATCAGTTTAATTTAGTTAATTAAATTAGTCATTTGAACAAGGGGTGGCTACCTGAGAGCCATTTGCAAACATAGAACTAGCATTGTTTGGGTCAACACCGTAGACCGTCTCTGTGGTTCGACTCCGGTACTTCCGGATTTATTGTGCTGCACCGGTCGAATGTCCTACGCTTGGGACGGAATTAGAGTTAATTATTAGATACCCGAACGGTCAAGCAGTGCAAACTTTGCTCCACAATCCAGAAAGCCATAAATCCTATTTCGGTCCGTTCGGTTTGTTTCAAGGTATAAAAATCCGTGTTCAATTGAAGCAAAAATCTTCTGAGGGGGATTTCCATAGGGCTTGAGGAAAGCTCTGTAGCTTCTCCTTAAGCCCAAAAGGGAGATTTTTCGGCATAGCTTGAGCCTCTCGGGTAGGCATCGCGTGACATTACCAATTGTCACGAAATGCCGTCCTTAAAACGAGGTACATTCATCCATCAAAATCATTTTCTAAACGACCTTTGATCGTTAAAAAACATGGTTTTTATACCAAAAACAAAGGTTAGTTTCAATCGGACAAAATGAAATTATTTTGGAAAACATAGTGCACAGAGGCACCGTACGGCATCCCAAATGCACCGTGTGGTATAGTTTTGGATGCCGTACGGCATCAATGGAAAAATATTTTGCTTCCTTTGTTTTCTGGAAAGCGATGCTCTGTTTTTGGAAAAACCAGAGGAGTTAAATTACAGTTGACCTCCTTTACTTTCTGTTTTTGCAATTACATCCCCTCTTAGTTGATTTTCTTACATCTATATACATGATTGTGTATTACGTGATTTGTTGTCATTATCTATTTCTTTTTAGCATGTTATCTCTTTATATTGTTTATGTGAAATGAAGGTTTTTTATTTTTAATAAAATCTTTTCAAGAAAAATCCCACAAATGTTTAGTAGAGCCCAGAAGATTCCAGGCACGCGGGGTGCATTTTTTGAACAAAACCTTCCCCGCGGGTAACCTGGCTCCCGAACCCAAATCTCTATTTTTCGCAGATCAAACCCTTTTTCAGCGGAAAAAGAGTCATATTATTTTTCTAAACTGTTTCTCGGGTACCCAATATTTTCCAAAATTAAACCTCGGGTGGCGACTATAAATTTTCTTTTTTCCCGGATCGCCCTTTTTCAAACGAATCACAAAGAGAGTGGCACACGTCCACACCTAAACCGCGAAAACGGGGTTGTGGGAGAGAAATACAAGCGCCCTCACCCCACTTTTTCGATCTCAGACGGCTACTAATACTCCATATTCTGCTTTCTTCCATTTTTACACAGTTATACAAGAACGATTCAGTTCTCATGGTAGACAAATTCGGCTACTACCACTGCAGCACAAGCAATCCAATCTACACCTTCAACCATGGAAACACCACTGTTAATCTCGACAAGCCGGGTCCCATTTACTTCATAAGTGGAGACCCAAACCACTGCAAAAATGGCCAGCGACTAGTCATTGAAGTGAGTTCGCTCTCTCTTCATTTCATCACCAACCCCTCGTATTTCGCTATGCAGTCTTCCACCGATGCGTCCACCCCATTGTCGTATGATTATTCTCACCAGGCCAATCCAATGAGTCCAATGATGTTGCTGCCGCTCCAATGACGCTAACCCACCATCTCTCCTTCCTTCGATGACGTTGCCGATCACCGCTCACTGTGTTTGTGGTTATGTGGGTCCTAAGGTTGTTTGTTGTTAGAACTTGTGACTCATATGGAGAGGTACCAAAAAGTTCTAGGCAAGGCCAAATGTGGAGCGGAGCGACGCATTTGGCCCATGATAGATTTGGCAGAGTGGGCTGGGCCGTAGGCCCATTGGTTTGAGGGGTGCGGGGGCAGTATGGTACGGTTAGGGTTGGGAATAGAGTAGATGTATAAATACTCTCTATTGTAAAAACCTTAGACAGTTGATTAATAATAAAAAAACTCTCTCTCGCTTCTGTGGAGGTACCCAATTTTGGGAAACCACGTAAATTCTGTGTGTCAATTTCTTTTCTGTTTTGTATTCTTATATTGTATGTGTGGTGTTTACGCTTACATTTGTGAACTCGTTGACTGTGATATATTTTGTCGTGAGTTTCTTGGATCTGTACAACTTTTTCAATTTTGTTGTGAGTTTTGGGCTTTCATTTTAACATGGCTTATTATCAAAATCGGATTTCCCTCTATTCTTCTATCACTCATGATTTTCAGCACGAGTGATGGTTAATTTTTTTACCATGTTATCTAATTTGTATAGTGAACATGGTTTATTTGCAGTAAAAAAATGATAAATTGAATTCCTCATGTAAATTTTACCATATTTGTCGACTTCTTCTACGTTCAATATTAGTATTATACCATAATCTCATTAATTGCAATTAATTTACCATGTTTATTAAAATATTGTTATAGATTTACCATCTTCATTGATAAATTACAAGAATTATCTGGTTGACAATTAATTTACCATGTTACTTCAACATTTTATCATGTTTAATAGTTTGTCTACTTGGTTTTCTTGGTTTTTTATGCCGAAATACGTCATGCGTTATCATTCAATATTTATTGAAACTCATTTATTTTACCAATCTTATTTCAAACTTTGTTTTAAGATTTTAGGGGTGGGAAGATTAAGAAAGATAAAGAATTAAAAGATTAGCAAAGGAGAAGATTTGAAAGATAGGAGAGAGAGATTCAGATAGATTAGAAAAGATTTGGAGAGATAAAGAATTAAACAAACTTGGATTGACACATAAATAAGTTTCTGAAACAGGATGTCTGTTTAAGTTCTTTTTTTTTGTCAAATATAGTAACAAAATGAGACTAACAACTTCTAAAGCAATGCTGATCACACACACAAAAAAAAAAGGACTTCTAAAGCAACCCTGTAGAACCAAATTGTAAAGAAATTCAAAAAATTATCCGGTAAGATGGTTCATTTTTTTGTGTTAAATCCTGAAAGAAAACCTCACTCCCCATGTCAAAGGGTGATCCAAGAGGTACTAAAAAATAACCACTGCACTAAAAAGAAAAGCCAAGGTATAACAATTGGGAGTAAACATGATCAACAAGCAAAGATTGTGTTTGGAATGTCCTTGTGCACAAACATAAATCAGCTTGAAATCAAAATCAAGAACCAAACCTTAGAGGAAGTGAGGTATAGGGTTATCTCTTGGAGGAAGTTCCCAAGGAATCTGACGAATTTAGCTCTCTGTAGCCAATGGAGCATCCCTGTCATAGCATATTTGGGGAAGCTAGAATGCAGAATTTATAGCTCTCTGTAGGTAAATGTTTCTTTGATTAGTTAGCTTTGTTGCTTCTTGATGTTTTGGGGAGGTAAGTCCTGCCCTTTATAATGTATGACATTGGCTTTGTTTTGTTGCAATGAAAAGTTGCCTTGGATTTTCCCTTTTCAGGGAAGTTTATCTTTGGCACCAACAAGTCTCCCATGCTTCTGACGTGCTTTAGATTCATCGGTTGTTGCACTAGTAATTTGTCCAATGGGAACTTCGATCCGTGCTGAGATATTAGCAGTTGGTATATGAGACTTAGTTATTTTCTTTAAATGCATCCGGTAACTGATTTGCACCATTTATCACCAAAGAAAAATGTTTCGATCATACTGAACTTAAATAAATAATCTGGTCAACGCGCTTTATCCATTGAATTGAAAGAAGCACCATATTTTATTTATTTGACAACATGTACAAGCATATGCTCCTTCTCCTTCTAATTTACACACATACATCAACAATAATAGTAGTCCAATTCTACAGCTCCTTATCAAACCCATGCGCCCAAGGAATCTAAAACACCCGAGACTTCTTTCTACTGAAGTCTCTTTGCGCCAGCCACATACCATCAGACCAACATTTCATTGATCCCAAATCACTTATTTTTGCACAACTACATTATACACAAGACATACACACAAAGCTAGCTTGTACATAAGTAAATGCCCAAATCTGCCCATCCTTTTACCTCAAATTTCTTTTCTGCCTCACGATCAGATGTTCAACACTGACTGCGGTAGAGAAGAGATTTGAAACAGAAGGATGAGATAGATTAGGGAACGAAGTTCATTTATCTTCTTTTTCATCACGGCCGGAGAAGCTTCCGAATGCATATAGTAGGAGCTGAAAGGGAAAGTATGAGAGTCGGCGAAGGAGACAGTAGTTGGATGAACCCAAGAAGCAGAGGGGCACGAAGAGTGCTGCGAGCACAATAAGAAAGTCGGACCATATTACCAGAATAACATTGGCAAGCCAACTGAGTTTGCTCACCACAAGGTAAACACCTGCCATGAAAGCTATGGACATCATGGCAAGCGCGATCCCCAGAAGTGGCACCGCAAATTTCAAGGCAACTTGCATTGAACTGAGATCACCCAGCTGTGCCCATATGAGTGTGACAGTGACTAGGATGGAGCTGTACATAGCCACGGTGTCGCAAATCACAAACTCCTGAAACTTCAGTTTTGTTAGCATGGTTGCCATGCCTTGGTCTGGGCCGTTGGAATTGTTGTAGCCACCGGGGACAGTGAAACCAGCTGTGAACGTTACAGCCGCAATTAGAGTTGCCACCAGTAGGACTACATTGACCTTGTCCTTGTAGTTCTCTAATTCGGAATTTTGTCCAGCACTTGAGGTTTGTTTAGTTCTGGAAACATTTGTGTGTGGAGATTGCGGAGCACCAGCAACTCTCAGGGCCATCCATGTCAATCGCTGCAGAATATAGTGTGATTTTCTACGTAGCAATCTTACATGCACAAAAACCAAATAAAGAAAAGTGCACGACAGACACAACACACTCCCTCCATCAGGGTTGGCTCAAGGGAATTGGAGGCCGACAATACTAAATCTTCTTCTCACACTATTTTAACGATTGATAGTAAACCCACTGCCTTTAACCTATCTTTTTTGACCTCGAAATGTTTCTGCTGTTTTAGGCCTTCTTTTCTAATTGGGTACCTTTTCGCCATATGTCATTCTAGACCAAGACACATATATCAAATCTATGCAAATTTGGGCCTAAAATGCAAAATTTACCCTGTAGATCAGAACTCATCTAGGTGTTCTGGGAAATTGTAATATTTTCAGCATCCTTGTATATAGAACATACCTTTCGAAATGATGGCATTGTTTCCATATATTCCTCAGCAATGTCCAGCGCTGTTTGCCCATTGTTGTTTCCGAGCTCTAGTTTTACCCTCTTATGCCTTGTTAGAGCGCTAACAATCCTCGGATGCTCATAAATGGTGGCGACATGTAAAGGTGTGTTTCCATCACCATCCTTCTCATTTAAGAGTTTCTCCAGCTCTGGCATTTTAAGCATAGAACTAACTGCTTTGTCATTTCCACTCTTGGCTGCGACATGAAAGATATTCTGACCTTCTAAAGTGAGCAGTTCCCTTGAATCAGGGCAGTGCTGGAGTATCTCTTGGATTATGTTGACATGGCCTTTGCTTGACGCTGTGTGAATAGGAAAGAGACCGTTTCTGTCCCTTCGGTAAACGAAAGCGCTGAAACTGCCTAGCAAGAAATTGACCCCTTCAAGAAAACCTATAGACGCAGAAAAGTGAAGTGCATTTCTCCCCTCCTCATCACATCTCAAGTGGAAGGACGACTGGTCCTTTTCCCACAATATCCTTAGGACATCTGAGTATAAATCTCAAAGAAAGCTAGTGTTAGGACTTAGAACTGAAAATGAAATTGTTTCCAACGAAGGTGAAGTCAAGGATGCAAATTAGAAACCATTTCATAGGGAAAATGACAGCTTTCCAGTTAGCAGATACGAAAAGAATTGCAAAATGCAACAACTATGCATAGTTTATTTTTCATTGGCCATCTTTGGTCACCCATGCATGTGATCATTTCTGGAAAGGGACGTTTAATTATGTTGGATGCTTTAAAACTTCTTGCTCAAGATTGAAACTGGACTACCATTTGTACAAGCTATAGTTTCAAAATACTGCTCCCTCCGTCCCTTTTTAAGTGTTTAACTTTCCATTTGGGGCTGTCCCTAAATAAGTGTGTGGTTTGAAAAGTTAATGGGTAAAAGTTTGTACAATTATCATTTTGCCATTTTGAAAAGTTAGTGGGTAAAAAGTTAATGGGTAAAAGTGGAGGATAATTTTGGAAAGTAAAGGTAAAAGTTGATGTGAATAGTGTAAAGTGGAGGAAAAAGTTGATGTGAAAGGTTTAATGATGATGTTTCTTTAATAAGTTGGATTTACGAAGCAACACATTTAAAAAGGGACGGAGGGAGTAGCTTAGTTGACCTGTCTTCTTAAGTAGAATGACTTCTATAGAGTGATGTAAGCGCATACGTATGACACTAAAATCTACATGATGCAGATGGAATATGGAGTATCAGAGTGACAAAATTAGTAGATGACGAAAAGCAAAAGTATTTTCTATTAGCAACTAAAATAAAAAAAGGCGACCGAGTAGACTTCCTGTGTATTCTTTTTCCAAACTACTTTCTCAGTATGCTCAGATAAATGGTAAAAGTAAACCTGAAAAGTGACAACATAAATGCATTAGTTGGTTTTTCCAGCTTACAACTGGTGGCACAAAACAGAAACGATATCAGATCATAATCAAAATCTAGCATGAGAAAACCGAAGGTTTTTCTCAGTACAAAACTGTTTTTTCCCCCCTTATTGTTACTCTCCTATCGTGAATTTGTTTCCTAAACAGGAAAATTTACTACCCTATTCATCTGGGTCAAAAAGAAGCATTACCATATTACAATCACTAAAAAGATGTCAAAATGGAAACACATGAAAAGAGAATAAGAATATAATCCATAATGCGCGCAGACACAGACAGGAGAGGGAGAGAGAGCATGTCACGTAGTATTAATTACCTATGTTCTGTCCAAGGATAGCAGCATGAACTGCCGACTTGTTTCTGAACCTCCCTTCGACGATGCAGTTCCCAACAGGATTATCCATAAGCAGCTTAACAAGGTCAGCGTAACCAGCTTCTGCTGCCAGATACAGCACAGACTTCCCATCCTTATTAACCGAATACGACGCGCTACGATCCGTATCAATAAGCATCCGAGCCACCTTCCGATGACGATGCCCCAACGCCTCATGCAATGGAGTATTACCCTCTTCATTCTCCAATTCCAAAGCACCTTCTTTCAAATCACAACTGGTTAGTAGAGTGACAAGCAGCGAGTCACCTGCTCTTGCTGCGAGGTGGAGTGGAGTGTCGCCTTTAGAGTTTTTTTCAGACACATAGAAAGGCAAGTCATGGCAAACAACCTTAACGATCTCATAGTGTCCAAAGCTTGCTGCAATATGAAGAACTGTGTTTTTCTGAGGACCTAGTTGGACACAGCCGGCTGATGAGTGATATTGCACCCTATCTAGTGTGCCATGATCCATGGCTATCATGAATTGAAGAATATCACCTTCTATGGTTGCTCTATACAGTTCGGCGTCCATGGACTCCGCTGTCCCATAGCTCTCTTCCCACAAACCAGGATTTTGGGGTACTGCCATTTCTCAGATGGTTTCACTTCTTAGTCTCACATGTGTATTACAAAGTCTATAAAAAGGACTCTCATGCAAGTCTTTCCATTGAATTAGCTATGACTAGATTGCTTACCCGATTAAATATCTTCTCCTTAAACAAATGAACTTTCTTATTTAACTATTCTTATGTATGGGCTTTTAAAGGGTAAAATTGACTAACCCCTAGGGGTTGGCAAAGTGGACATGAGAAAGCAATAGGTGCTTGACCATGAGGTTGCATGTTCGAATCCCACGGAGGCCAACCATTCTAAAGGGGTCAGTGGGAGTTATGTCCGGTCGTTACCTTCAGGGCCCCAGAATAGTCGAGGTGCCCGCAAGCTGACCCAGACATCCAGTTATCAAAAAGAAAAAGGGGGTAAAAATGACTTCAATCTTGTATATGAGTCCAAATGCCAAGAAAGTACGTCGAAAAGTTTTAGATTTTCAAAGGAAACCATGACAAGACATCATGTAGAGGAAAAACCTTGGATCCTTCATGACCCCCTCAAGTCCTGCGAAGGCAATATTTTTATGCTGGTTATACCATAAAAAAAGTACTAAGATGAGAATATACTTTGAGTATCCGTTACTAAGAGACAGCTAAACTAATGTGTTTATTGATAGAAATGGCATGGTCAATTGACCCATGGCCGCCCTTTGGTGATTACTTGGAAGCAGCGGGAATAGGATAAGATTAAGCATGCATTTTCCTCTGTTATGAATGCAGGGTTAATCTTTGGCTGATAGCCCTCATGTTCCTTGATACTTCCCCTTTCACACTATGAAAAGGAAGGATTTTTAAATTGCATTTTACGCTCTACCACAATTTATATATACTAATACAGCTAAACTCAGTCTCCATACTTAGTTTTTCTGTGGAGTTATTTAAGTTAAATAAAGGTTCTTCAAAAGATCCCTTTTACACATTGATATCTTATGGGGACCACAAAAATATGCAATAGAAAGGGAAAGCCTTAATCTTAGCATCTCTGAACAAAGAAAAAAAAGGCCAACTCCAGGTGAAGTTACAAAAGAACACAGTAATAGACTATGAATTTGACCAGTAGAATCTTCTATTTAACAAGGGATTGCTTGGAAAATATGTACTCACAAACTATCCTCTTGGAAGATTGAAGGGGTGATATTTTTTTTTAAGTGGGATAATTAGAACTTCACTGATGAAAATGTTGAAAGATAAAATTGAAGCAAGTGGGTTCTCTCAGCGGCCCTAAACAAAAATGTGGGCTACTATTGAAATATCAAGAGGAAGACTTTTCCATTTCCGTGATAGTATTTGAGATTTCTACAATAAATGATTGCTTATCTTATACTTGTCTTATTACCTTGTATTGCAAGACTTTTGCACTTCCGTGATAATATTTGAGATTTCTACAATAAATGATTGCTTATCTTATACTTGTCTTATTACCTTGTATTGCCTATAAAAAGGCTTATAATCAGATTGTTTAGATATGCAAATACGAGTGATCAAGTGATCAAGTGTGTGAGAAAAATGTGTCATTTGAATGTTTATGAAATACAAAGTATGAGAGAATTTGTTTGATACTCCTCTGTTTGCATCAGTGGTATCAGAGCTTAGGCTCATCCCAAAAATTCTCTAAAAAAAAAAAAACTTTGGTGTGCTACTGCTATTTTCATTTAGAAATTAGCTCTCTCAAAATAAATTTTTTGAGTGCCGATTTTGTATCAGCCGGAAACGATAATCCGGTGACGAGATTGAATAGTCTCGGTTTCTTTCGAAACCCAGAAGTTGAAGAGTGACGAACTACTCTCACCTTGCACTGACGGCTATTTCTTCCTCATCTCCGACGAGCCGCCGAGTTGCCAGAAAAAAAGATAAAAATTGAAGCTGACTCCCATCGGCCATAGGTGTCTCACTCGCTGCCCACTCCAGTTTGAAATCTCAGTGGTCATTCGAAGAAGAAAGAGGTTACTTATCTAGTTATCTTCAGATCTATTGTAGGAGTCAGAGAAGTTTCTCTTCTTTTTCAATTCTCAGCCTTTAATAAGGCTGTAATGTTCTTGGTTTCACCGAAAATAAAAAAAGGATTTGTTCGAGAGAAATCAATTCACCACTTGATTTTGGTGATGCCAAAATTAAATTGTTGTCTGATCAATTCCAGAAGGTGGTTGTAGATCCATTTGGCATTAATAACTCCACTTGGATTTCTTCCACGCCAGACACCAACAGTTGCATGTGGAAGATACTTGATCCATCAAAGTTCTAAAATTGCAGTCAACACTCCTGCACTCTTCAAGTGCTTCAGTCAAAGCCCAGAAGATTCAAAGTTTTCACTTTGACCCCCATCAAATGAGATTCCGTCATTTCCAGATTCAATGGCCAACAGAACATCTCCAGCGCTTATTCCAAAGCTCACCAAGGAAAATTATGATAATTGGTCCATCCAAATGAACACGCTACCATTTCATCAGAGAGCATGTGAAAGCAAAAGAAGTGGAGCTAGTTTCTTGCTGGACATATGACCAGGTTGCTGATATTTTCACGAAGCCCCTCAAGCACGAAGCCTTCATCAAAATGAAGATAATGCTTGGAATGAAGAAACCCCCAGACTCAAGTTTAAGAGGGGATGTTGAAAGATAAACTTGAAGCAAGTGGGTTCTCTCAGCAGCCCTAAACAAAAACGTGGGCTACTATTGAAATATCAGGCGGAAGACTTTTGCACTTCCATGATAGTATTTGAGATTTCTACAATAAATGATTGTTTATCTTATACTTGTCTTATTACCTTGTATTGCCTATAAAAAGGCTTGTAATCAGATTGTTTAGATATGCAAATACGAGTGATCAAGTGTGTGAGAAAAGTGGGTAATTTCTCAGGGTGTTTATGAAATACAAAGTTTGAGAGAATTTATTTGATACTCCTCTGTTTGCATCAGAAAAAGATTATAACCAGGGGCCTCGCCAATTAAGAGGAAGTGGGGTCAAATGAACCCAGTAAACAAAAGTTTTGCAAAAATTACCAAGTACACATGTTTCTTTGTAGTTCAAACCAATGGTAACATGACACCACTCCAAAGACCCAGTGAACCCATAGGTGAAACTTTGGTCTACGTGTATTCTGCCTTTCTTGTCAGATTAAGCAACTAAAATTCTAAACCTATTAAAGCCTACTCAAATAGTCTGCTCCCACCTATCCTCTTTATGTCTTTTGCTAGTACAAGTACAAAAATTTATTCCAACTACTATTAGAGGGTGTTTGGCCCCCTCTTTTTCTACTTTTCACATTCTATTTTTCTCATTTTGGGTGTTTGGATGACAACCCCCAAAACACATTCTTTCATAACTCATTCTTCATTTTGCAAATTCTAAGCCAAAAGGCAAAAAGAGCTTTGGAGCTCCTTTTTGATTTCTACTTCTCATTTTCCCTTTCCAAAACACATTCTGTACATTTCTCCCAAACACTCCTCCCACATCCAAAACTCATTCTGACCAAAAGCCAAAAAATCAAAAAACCAAAAAGTCAAAAATCAAAAGTTAAAAAGTAGGCTCCCAAACACCCCCTATTCACGCATCCTTGAAAGAATACCGCCTAGCGGAGGCGGGGACATTTAAAAACGACACCTCATAAAAAAAATTATGTTGCTCGGACATTGATAGGTATAAAAAAAAAATGTGTTTTTTTTATACTTATCGATATTCGAACAATATAATTTTTTTTCTAAATACTCTTCTCAACAAGCCCTACAACTCATATGGTTCAGATCAATGGATTACCGACCCCACAATAACTTTTCTTAAAGGTTCTCTCAAACTGGTAGGTACTGAATTGTGAATTAAAATCAAACGAATTAGATCAATAACGTAAAAATATCAAATGGGCCCAATTTTCTCCGTGACCACTTGAATAATTATTTTAAAATTATTTAACGGTTCGGATCGTTTGTGTGAGACCCAAAAGTGGGCCCCACAAGATTGCATAAAACAAAGCAATTGAGTAATGCGGTGTCGTTTTTAAATGCACAGCACCAGCTGTGCATATCTTGCACAGCAGGCTCCCCGCCTCCCCGTCTAGCAAACTTGCATAGTTTAATTTTGATACAAAATTATTTAATGACACCACTGATCAAAATTCCTGTAGTCCCAAGAGACTTCCCGAACGACACCCTGGTTGGGAACCGAGTCCCTGGACCGAGCACTTTAAGGCCAGAACCATGGATATCGGGGACTCGGGTACGGGTTCGATCCATACAACCCGGAGCGGAGCTGGTCCTGTCCAACTTCAAAGCTCAATCTCTCTGAAGTCACGTGAAACTTTTATATAACATAATGGACACGCGTGATAATGGGATTGGATGCATGTGCCAACGTATTATGATGCTCGGTTACGTACACGGTGACGTCATCTGGGCGGTTATCATGCGTAGGGAACACGGGCCTTGGAGAGCAAGCCAAGCCCTACCTATATAAGCAAAGCGAGAGCTCACTAAAGAGGTACACTCACATAATCTCTGATATCCCCTCTCTACCCTAGACTTGAGTGCCTTCTCCTTCCTCTTCCAGTTACTGATTAGATTGTCGGTGTACCATTCCAGACTCCATGGTCCGGGTTGGTGCTAACGAGTTTGCTCAGTGTGCAGGAGCAGAGCTTGTGAGAAGGGTCTACTTTCATCCCAACTCTCAACCCACGGGAACGATAGAGAATTTTCATCCACCATAGCTATCGAGTTCTATGCGGGAAATTGGAGTAGTATCTACTAATTACCGTTGAGAGCATAAATAATAAAGTTACTCATTTCTCTAACATCTTGAGCATTTAGATGAGTTGGTGGTTAAAAATTTATTAATAACTATTACTATGTATTCATGGTGGGAGTAGGAATCCAAAATGGTGGTTGAACTGGTTAGTTCAATTAGTTGTTGTCCAGTTTATCTGTCCAATTACCTTCTTTGGGATGCTTTCGTGAAGGTGGATTTTCATTTAAATATGAAGCCCTGTGCATATCACTATTCTTTTGTTGGTCATCAATTACTTAGCTTAAGGTATACCCTTTCACCTTCTTTTCATTTACAGTATATTTGGTTGTCATTGATATATTTTTATCACTTGCGTGTAGGTGGTCTCTTTAAGAGAGTATTCCCCAAGTAACTTGGGACTAGTTGAAAACCTAGTGAGACTTGGTCTCCTTAGTCTCCTACAAGTATATTCTTATCCCTAACAAACTTACTTTTCATTTACTGCCTATATAATTTTTCGGCTTTTACGATGGATGAAAGTGGAATTTAAATTTTTAGAGATGGGACCATCTGAAATGATTTCCTTCAGTATGGAGTTATTCAGAATCCTAAATCCATATGGTCAAAGAATCAGAAAATAGGGAATCTGTATAGCCTAGAATTACATTATTATCTTCGTATTTATAGGCTACACTTAATCTGTTTAGTGTTAATCTTCTCCATTTAGTAGTTGTCGTTCTATGAATGAATGACAAATGAAGCAGTCAAGTTTCCAATCCAATGGTACAAGCATCCAAAGGACAGATCCAATTATGAACAACTGTAAAAAATGCTCGCCGGAGAAATGAGCTGCACTGAAAACACCTGAGCTTAAGACAAAAGCTCGGTGTCATTTAATTTGGGGTGAAAGAGATGTCAATATTGAAATCCTCTGTAGATGAGTAGACGAGGAAGCAGGCTGTTTTAGAGATGGGACCATCTGAAAGGATTTCCTTCAGTATGGAGTTACTCACGTCCTAAAACCATATGGTCAAAAAATCAGTTAATAGGGAATCTGCATAGCTGTATCTAAACTGTGATAGCCTAGAATTACATTATTATCTTCGTATTTATAGGCTACACTTAATCTGTTTAGTGTTAATCTTCTTCATTTAGTAGTTATTGTGTGCTAACATTGGACGTTTCATCCCTTTCGGATCCTTGGCGTTCTTAGTCTTGGGTCCTTTTAATCTTTGTAATTCGTTTTCAAAGATTAATAAATTTTTGCTTATCAAAAAAAAAACATTGGACGTTTCATTGTAGGAAATAAAATATCAATCGTGGTGGCGATTGTGAGATTGATATAGAGAAATTGAAGTCCATTTGTTTAGACACTCATATGTGGCCCAAAACATGGAGGAGATATAGAAAATCAGCCCTAATCCAACCAACCCAACTAGTCTAGCTCTAGAAGCTGTTTTTTTCCCCCATGATTTGGAGGCTCTAGGACTCTTTAATTGTACCAGAGACAGTAAATCCGTATTTTATTCTTTTATTAGGAAATAATTGTTTTCGGAAAGATATTTCCGTTAGGGGATCTATATAGAAAAGGGAGTTTTCGACATACTGGGATCATTCAATCTCTTTCCTCTCTCGAGAAAATTGTAATATTTTCTTGCCTCCATGGAAGGCTAAAAACCCTAGCTAAGACTAGGAGTGAAGATCTAACGGATCTTTTGTATGGATTTTTTATTCAATAAGATTATCATTACAAACAATGCTCCCACTTGATTACTTCAAATTATTTTTGCTAGTTGTTTGTTCTATATAATCTCTTGTTCATTTGTCGACTCTGGACACATCTAAAGCTTGCAATTCCGTATGAATAAATAGCGATTTAGTCAATGCAAGATCAATCAGTTGGGATAATCAACTTTTGATGGGAAACTAATTACGCGTCAAGGTTTCATCATCCGATTGGGGAAGCTTATTGTGCTAACTTCAATTTAGTTATCAAAATTGAATCAAAGATTGATAGGGGTATAAAGTTTGGAGTGGATCTCCGACGTCTTAGTGCTCTCTCCATAACGTTTCTCGTACCAACAATTTTCAGCAGCTTATTTCTCCTAAATCCATCAGTAAATTTGGTTTATTTATTTTTCGCAATCAGTTCGTTTTTTGGAAATTATAGATCCCTGTGATACGACCCCGGTTTCACCGGGTTATTACTACTTTGTGACTACCTTCACTTGGGTACATATTTGGGACACGGGGTGGCTGCTGTGCAGCCACCGCACAGCAGGTGCTGTGCACCCATCCGAGCCGTCCGTTGCTCGGATGAATGGCCCAAATTTCACCTCAGCACATTTGCATCCGAACCGTTCGTTGCAGCGCATGCAAGATGAAATCTGGGCCGTCCATCCGAGCAACGGAGGGCTCGGATGGGTGCACAGCACCTGCTGTGCGGTGGGTGCACAGCAGGCACCCCAAATCCACATATTTGTCGTGTCAAGTTTTTGGCGTCGTTGCCGGGAATCTTGGTGTTGTTCAACGAATCACTGGGCTGTTTTTTTGGAGTATTTGTGTAAACTCGCTCCTTATTTTAATTAGTTCACTCACTTTTGGTATCGTGATTTTACTGAAAGATTAGTGAGTATTATTCAGATTTTGACACTATCTTTGGAAATCTCTTTGACTCAAATTTAGATTTACCTGTCCTCTCTCTCACACATCACAATGGCTGATATATTTTTTTTTTGATCAATCACAATGGCTGATATTGAGATCATGATATTAAAGTGCCACAACCTGGACAAACCTTGTGTGATTATTTGCAAACTACGAGAAGTAGTAAAATGATCATGTATAATATTTCATCTAAATGCAAATAAATTTACTTCAAACTGCATATTAAGGAGTTTGAAAATTCTTTCAAATTCATAGAACAATGTCTTTCAAAAGACAAATTATGACTTTTTCCCAAAAAGAGAATAGAACATTTTATCAATGTTCGAAACAATTCAAGGATTTACGGAACTCTTGCCCACATCATGGAAGGATCAAACAGAAGTGTATCGTCTTTAGATCTGTTGTGGCAGCAGCAGCCCTCTCTGCATCCATTTCTTCTGAAGGGATTGCTCACAGGAACAGGATTATTCTGAGTGAAGCTCAAGCTATCTGGGAAGTTAGCAAGATGATGCGACTTGGCTATGAAGGTGATGAAGAAGAGGTAGGTAGTAAAATTGCAGACAAGATAGCTCTAGACAAAGAAAGAGCTCGATGTCATCTTTGATCCATTTATTCAACTGCAGGGAATCCAAGGGTCTCTCAAGCCTTTTACTGTTGCTACTACTATTACATTGGACTTTCTCAAGCCTTCAAGTCTGTCACTACAGTGGAGGTAGTACATTAGAACTTCTACTACTTCTGTTGCTACTACTATTACATTGGACTTTCTCAAGCCTTCAAGTCTGTCACTACAGTGGAGGTAGTACATTAGAACTTCTACTACTTCTGCTGCTAATACTGACTACTGTTCGATTGGAAGCTGTCAGAGTTGCTGCTGCTAGCAATGTACACTCTTTTGGTTCACATAGCATGGTCCTCGGAGAAATTACACATAGTTCGTGTTGTACGTGTAATTGGTGCTTCAGTTTTTCCTTGCTGATGCTTAGAACCTCTCACCTTTTGCGCTATGTCTCTAAATCTTGGGGGCAATAATGTGAGGTCTCTAGCATTGTCAGGGGACTTGGTCATCAGAGCTTTGGAGTTGCTGGCATCATGGAAGTTGGAGCTGCTACCAAATGTATGGAAGATGTCAGTTTGAGAGCTGCTGATGCTAAATTTTTCTCAACACTGATTCTTTTCTCTCTGAATCTTGGGAACAATCAGTTGGGGATACCTAGGAGACGTACTGCCTACTGCTTTCGTGAGATAAAGTTGCGGATCAAGTGGGGGCTGCAGTTGGCTGTTAATTCTAGATCCATTTTGTTTCTTTGATCTACATGTAAATTGGAGATTATGGTTGTCAGCTTGCCAACCACTTCCTCTAGGTGTTTGTTTAGCATATGATCGACGTGCAGTAAGGTGCCAAAATAGTTCGGATGCTACTATTGCATAATGATGCTTGTGGTTTTTCAATATTTGTACTGGTAACTTTTATCGTAATAATAGCTATCTTTTTTCGCCGTTCAAAAATAAAAAAAAAATGGCATTGAGACTTGGAATGGGGAAGATCTGATCCTCGTTCAAAATCCTATTAGTACCACGGAAGTAGATGAATTAAGGCACTGAGGACGTTCCTGACTTCCTGTCCTATTTAAAATTACCTGCATTGTTTGCAATATTTATCCATCATTGAGTTTCAAAAATGAAGGGCACAATAGACAATGCATGAAGGATGAAGGCATCGTTACCCACAACTCCCTCTTTATACATAGGCCTCTTTATATATAGGGAAGGATGCAGAACGTCTTCTCCACGATGGTTTTTTTTTTCTTCTTTCATTTATAACAGGACATTCGGGCCAGTTTGCTCGCACCATGGTCATTACACATACGGACTAACAAATAACAATAGTCTATTTATACAAAACTCCATCAAAACCATGCGCCCCAAGGAATCTAAAACTACTGAGTCTTCTTTCAACTGAAGCCTCTTTCATTGGTCCCAACACACTTGTTCGACAACTAGATTAACCAGAAGAGATTAACACATGGCTAGGTTGCACATAAATAAACGACCAAATCTCCCCCGTCCTATCTCAGATTCCCTCTCTACCACACGATCAGCTTTACTACACTGATTGTAAGGGACAGAGGCACAGAGCATCTGTGACATGAACTGACTTCGTTAATCTTCCAGTTCACCACGTTCAGTATAGCTTCCAAATGCATATAGTACAAGACAAAACGGAAAGTATGAGACCCAGCGAAAGACGCGGTAGCTGGATGAACCCAAGCAGAGGGGCACGAAGAGTGCTGCTAGCAGGATGACAACGGTGAAGCCCATTACCAGAATAACATTGCCAAGCCAACTGATTTTGCTCACCACAAGGTAAACACCCGCCATGAAAGCTATGGACATCATGGCTAGCGCGATCGCTAGAAGTGGCACTGCCAAATTCAAGGCAACCTGCATCGAACTAAGATCACCAAGCTGTGCCCATATGAGGGTGACAGTGACTATGATGGCACTGTACATAGCTACGGTATCGCAAATCACAAATTCCTGAAACTTCACTTTTGCTAGCATGGTTGCCATGCCTTGGTCCGGGTTGGAATTATTGTAGCCACCAGGGACAGAGAAACCAACTGTGAAAGTTGCAGCCGCGACTAGTGCTGCCACCAGTAGAAGTACATTGATCTTGTCTTTGTAGTTTTCTAATTTCGATTTTCGACCCGCATCTGAGGTTTTTTTATTTTTGGAAACATTTGTGTGTTGAGATCGCGGAGCACCAGCAACTCTCAAGGCCATCCATGTCAGTCGCTGCAAAGTACAACAATGATGGTGATTTTACTCCGGAAACCTAGATTAGGTGGTAAATTTGAACACCCTAAAATTTTCATTTTTCCAATAATAATTATAATAATTTTATTTCAAGCTTTATTTGAACACTTAGTCTAATATAATGAACACCCATTAATCCACGTGATCCACAATTTAACATCTAACAAATTAGGCCAAAACAAGGTTGGCAATTTCTTATAAACTAAGTGTATTTATGTTCTGGTTTAATCTTCTTTGGCTTAAAATATGAATTTTTGTGTGTATATATGACTGGTTAATAGAGCTAGTAGAGTTAAGGTAATTCTTGAACAATCTATTAAAATTTTCTGGAGCCGTCACTGCTAGATAGAGTCGCGACTCTGACTCACTCCCACCATGGCTCAAGGAAATTAAACGCCAACAATCTAAGCCTTTTCACATTTACTAAATGCAAACTTCCTCTTCGAAATTCTTTTTCTAGCTTTTCTAGATGCAAATCAGTATGTAAATACTAACAGTCTTGTTACAATTTCCAGTAAAGCTATTGCATTTTATCTTTCTTTTTTGACTTGGGAAAAAAGTTTATGATGCCAGCAATGCCATTGTTTACAATTTCTAGTAAAGTTATAGAACATACCTTTTGAAATGATGCCATTGTTTTCATATATTCCTCGGCAATGTCAAGTGCTGTTAACCCGTTGTTATTTTTGAGCTCTAGGTTTACCCTCTCGTCCCATGTTAGAGCGCTCACAACCTCGGATGCCGATAAATGGTGGCGACATGTAAAGGCGTGTTTCCATCACCATCCTTCTCATTTAAGAGTTTCTCCACCTCTGGCATTTTGAGCATAGAGCTGACTGCTTTGTCATTCCCACTCTTGGCTGTGACATGAAGGATATTCTGACCTTCTAAAGTGAGCAGTTCCCTTGAATCCGGGCAGTGCAGGAGCATCCCTTGGATTATGTCAACATCGCCTTTGCTTGCCGCTGTGTGAATAGGGAAGTGACCATATTTGTTCCTTTGGTAAGCCATACCACAAAAATTGCATAGCAAGAAATGGACCCCTTCAAGAAAACCTAAGTTTGCAGAGAAGTGAAGTGCATTTGTCCCCTCCTCATCGAATCTCAAGTGGAAGGAGGATTGGTCCTTTTCCCACAATATCCTTAGGACATCTGAGTAAAATTTTCAAAGAAAGCTACTGTTAGGACAGAGAACTGAAAATGAAAATCATAGGTCTCCAACGAAGGTGAAGTCAAGGATGCAAAATGCAACAATTAAGTCATCATTTTTGGAAAGGGTTAATTGTGCTTGATGCTTTAAAACTTCGTACTCAAGGTTGAAACAGCACGTTTATTAGCAAAACCCAAACAAACATTGGCTATGCTTCTCCCTATATCTGCCTTCTATATCCTCTTGCTAAATAGGCCGTAAGAGTGCTTCTACGGGTGTTACATACAATACTAAAAGCCGGTTGGGGACAAACAAAAATGCAAGGGGGCTTCAATTAACAGACAAGGACACTAGTAATTTGCTACACCTAAAAACGAGCTAAATCGAGCCGAGTTTTAAAATGTTTAGGTCTGTTTCTTAAGGTTTTTGGTGAACTCGAGGTCGATGAAAATTTGACGAGCCGAGAGCTTGCCAAGGTTTGATTCGAAGTCGAACTTGTTCACGAATAAACATCAGGTATTTAAGCTCTTATGCAGGTCTGGAATTGAAAATACTATTTTTATAATAGTGTACATAAACAAGTTCATACATATGTATAACTACGAAATCATATGTGATGTAGCGCAAGCGTATGGAAGCACAAATTAGAACGAGTTAAAATCGATACATTGATTCGCACACGAATACCTGGAGATTAAATCCTTCTCTAAACCTGTTGATTCTGAGAATTACCAGGAATAAAGGCATCAAACACTTTGTTAATTCCACAGAATACCAAAGAATTTGGAAGATAAGAGATACTCTTTCTATAAAAATATCATTCAAATCAACTCTATCTCTTCATAACAACTGAAAACATATTTATACTAGACTAGACTCAACTCTTAATATTCCCAAGACATGATAAACAATCTAGAAACTAGAACCAACCTTTGGACTCCTTGTGCACCTAGAAAAACAAAAAGACTCTTCAACTATCTTAACGACTCTTGACTAACAAAATTAGGTAGATTCTTTGAACGACTCCATGACTTTTTGAACGACTAAAATGACACTATAAATTGTGTAAATAAATACTTAGACTAGTAATTAAAAGACATAAGAAGACTCCTCTGTTCAACCATATTCATTAATTGTTTGCTCCTGCATCCATATGCATATAGAAGTTTATAGTACTTGAAAATGTTAATACAGGTAAGTTATAAAAGTTTTATAGTGTAAATATATAAATTACTACATATACAAGCTATACAATCTGTTAATATTCTAGTTTATATATGTAATTCTCATCATTTATATATAAACTAGGTTCGCGAGCCTAACTGAGTCGAATACAGTTACTTTCAAAAGTTCGGCTCATTTATTAAATGAGCATAAAATTGAGGTTCAAGTTTAGTCTATTTTGTAGACGAATACAACTTGAACAAGCATTTATTGAGCATAAAATTGAGGTTCAAGTTCAGCCTATTTTGTAGACGAATAGTTAAGCTCCAAATAATTTACAAGCAGCTCAGTTTATGTGCAGCCATATGTGTAATCTAAGATAGGAGGTAAAAGTAACCCTTAAATAGTGACAACATAAAGGCTAGTGGCACAAAATATGATCGATACTAGAGCATGAGAAAATAAGGTTTTCTTTAGGAAACTTTCTCTCTTCCGATTAGCTATCTTGTGTAGTGTGAGTTCATATTTCCTAAAAGGTACATTAACTATCCTTTTCAAAAGGACAGAAGTAATAAAACCTGGGAATTTCAGTGAAAGAAGAGAAATGGAAAACAAGAAAAGAGAGTAGGAATAATTCCACACAGAGGGAGACGCTACCAGTACCCATA